>JADRCD010103768.1:0-27733 GCA_019843815.1 Montemys delectorum | reverse complement strand
TTGGCAGTTATTTAGAAAGTATGGCTTAGATTTGTAAGTTACATTATGTTGATTGTTAAAAATAAATGATTTGGTGCTGCTATGCTTGCTGCTTCTTAATAGTTTTTTATTAATACATATTAATTATAAAAGTTAATTGGATTCACACTGGGATATTTCTATACATGGGTACAACAGTTCATTTTTCATACCAATTCACTCCTTTTTCCCTTGCATCCAGTACCCCTAATAACTGCTCTTCTAGTTTTAAGTTAATATTTTTATTTCTTAAGATTTCTTTTTAAAGACTTTTAATTCTTTTTAATTATGTGTATGTGTGTCTGCAGGGGTTAGAGGCTGAAGGCTGAGCTGAAATTATAGGTAATTGTGAGCTCCTGGACATGGGTGCTGGGAATGAAACTTGAAGCATATGTTCTTAGCCACTAAAGTGTTTCATCAGCTCTTCTTCATAGGTTTCTTAAAGCTAGGTTTAGGTAACAGGACTTGAGGAAATGGGATTTGCCAAGGTAAAGCTAGTCTCTTTTCAACATATCATTTCCTCTCTCTTCAGTCTTGTTTTCAATGTGAATAAATATGATGTACACCGGAAAGTTGGCTTATCATGTTCTCCATAGTCTCAATACACAAATGCTTGCCTGACAACAGCAGACATCTTTCAATAGCCATTTTCTAATGTGATGACTCCTACATGGTAAGAGATAAGACAGGTTACTATCTCATTGAATTTACAAGATTACAAACTAATTAACAATGCCTAATTTAAGAAGTGTTGAGAGTGAGAATGGATGCTTTAAAATAGATACACATATGAATTAAATGTTATATAAGTTGTTTTTTTAAAATTTGTTTTTCTGGTGGTTCTATTATAGAACAATAGCATTATATCAATTCTATAAAATTCCCCTTTCATTTCTTTTCTTAATCTATTTATATACTTATTGGCTTATAATATCCAAAGACCTTTTATTATTTTGTGCTTTTTATAAACTAGCTAAAGTTAGTATTTTAATGTGGTACCTCTAGGTGGAGATCATGTCTGAGTGTTCTTTTAAGATTATGACTCCAGTCAATTTACTATTTTTCTATGATGGAACAATGTTGTAGGATAAGATAAAACCTGAGGAGGCCAACATATTGGAATAAATCAACAGTATTATTTCTTTGAATTTATATGCATCCATATACATTTAGCCTTGTTACACACACTGCACATGCATTGGCATATCTCAGTCTTACATAGGGTTTTCATTGCTGTGAGAAGACACCATAACCAAGGCAAATCGTATAAAAGAAAACATTTAATTGGGGCTGGGTTACCAGTTCTGAGGTTCAGTCCATTATCATCATGGCAAGAAGCATGGCATTGTCCTGGCAGGCAGGCATGGTGCTGGGTGGGCTGAGAGTTTTACATCTTGTTACTAAGGCACTCAGGAGAAGAATGACTCTTTAGCACTGGGCTTCAAAGACCACCCCCACAGTGACACATTTCCTCCAAAAAGGTCACATCTCCTAACAGTACCACTCTCTATGAGCCAAGCATATTCAAACTACCACACTCAGTATATTTTAAAAATCTTACATATAGATAAGTAGACAACAGTGGTCTCTACTTAATATGCAAAAAATCACAGATAACAAAAAAGTACTTAATCTGTTAATCATAGAAATACAAAAATATTTAATCTGTTAAATCATAAAATTATGGAAATTTGATATAAATATTCATATAATAATAAAAGAAATCCAATAATTCTTCCACTAATATTTTTACTAATATTTTAATTGGTCTTTTTTAAAAGACAGAGGCTTTCTATATAGTCCTGGCTGTCATGGAACTGGCAATGTAGACCAGGCTGACCTTGAATTCATAGAGATGCCTCCAAAGTGCTGGGATTAAAGGCATGTACCATCACATCTGGCTGCAATTCTTTCTTTCTTTCTTTCTTTTTTTTTTTTTTGGAGAATGTATAACAAATCTGTTAATTCTTACCAGGTTTGAACGATGACAGACTGTCCATAAAGGGGAGGCACCATCTCAGAGGAATGGAGGGAGGAACTCTATGATGGGAGGACTGGGGGGTGCAGTGTTTGGGATGCAAATAAATAAATAATTGGAAAAAAGAAGACTATCAGTATAGTCACTGTACAACAGATGAAACCAAGGCTTATCTATTGTACAGTGTTGTTAAGCTATCTGTAAATCAGTAGAATATGCAGCAAAGGCTATTATTACTGGGAAATTATATTTATGGACTATGTTTTGTTCTTTCAAGTCTGAAACTTGTAACACTTTAAATTAAACAAGTCATTTTATTTGGTTCGTTTTGGTTTTTGGAGACAAGGTTTCTCTGTGTAGCCCTGGTTGTCCTGGAATTTGCTTTGAAGACCAGGCTGACATCCAACTCATATTTAACTATCTGCCTGCCATTGCCTCCAGAGTACTGGAATTGAAGGCATGTACCACCATTGCCTGGCTTTGAACAAGTCTTATAGGATAATTTAATCTAGTCATTTTCAGAGTTTTTGAATTTTGATACTGTAAAAAAAATATAATGGTATTCACACAGCTTTTGTTTTTTAAAAAATGAGAATTTTAAAATTATACATTAATTCATTTAAAATTAATATATTAGCAATAGTAAGTATATTACATGGTAGGGATAACAATTTAATGAAAAGTAACTATATTCCATAGGAAATAATAAGAGTTGTATAGTTTTACAGATTTGCAAATCTCATTATTAGGCTTAGAAAACAACTGAATTTTCAATATCCTTCTTAATTTAAATCTATTGCTAGCCCATGTATATTGTAATCTTTCTAAGTTTTCATTGTGCAACAATGAAAATAAAAGTGGGAAAAATGTCTTAGGATTGTTTTATTTCATAGATACCTTGGATGATCTTGGGTTACATAGTGGTCTTTCTACAATGGAGTCAACACGTAGCTTTCCCACATATATGTCCATGAAGTATTTTGAAGTCTGTATACATTAATTCATAGCAAAAATGTTATTACTTAATTTATATGTTTAATAGTTTGCTTCTGTTCTGTAACATCAACTCATAGTAAATAGAAGAATTATGTATTTCCTGACCAGGTAAAGCTATACCTTTTTATTCAACTTTTCATTCAACAAGCAGAAAAAGCAACTAGAAAAATGGGACAGGCAAGACTTATCTCAACATGTATATCATACAGATATCTGAACAAAAATAAAGCAATATTTATAATTGGCTAGTTAACTCTGAAGTTGTTAAGCAAAAGTAGTGAATCTTGAGGTACCATAAAGACATATAATAGATAAAAATTTTACATGTGATGAAATAATTAGATGGGCTATCGAGACATCACACTCTATAAAGTATGCACCTGGACTACAGTCCAAGTGCCAGGACAGCCTGGAATAAATAGAAAGACCCTGCCTCTATACAAAATAGTAAACACAAGGAGCAAAAAAGATACAGAGTAGCAGATTGTATTTAAAAAGCAAGATCTGGGAAAATGTATCAGTGGGCAAAATTTTGCAACCTGGGTGAGTAAAACTAGCATTCATATAAAAGCTCAGCATGATCATAAGCATCTGTAAAGCCTGAGCTAGGTAGGGGTAGAGGCAGATCTTCAAGGGGCTCATTGACCAGAAAGTCTAACTGAAATGGTAAGCCCCATACTGGATGAAAGATTGTGCTGGCTAAGTTCATGTCAACTTGACACAACCCAGAGTCCTTTGAGAAGAGGTAACCTCAACTAAAAAATGTCCCCACTGCACTGGCCCGTAGGAATTTGCTGGTGCTTTTGTTTGATTGATTGATTTATTTTTTTTTTTTTTGAGACAGGGTTTCTCTGTGTAGCCCTGCCTGTCCTGGAACTCCCTCTGTAGACAAGGCTGGTTTTGAAATCAGAGATCTGCCTGCCTCTCGATTGCCTGGATCAAAGGTGTGTACCACCATGCTTGGCTTGATGAACTTTCTTGATTGATGCCTGCTGTGGGAGGGCCACCTCACTGTGGGTGGAGCCACCCGTGGGTATGCGGTTCTAGGTGGTATAAGAAGGCAGGCTGAGTAGGACATGAAGAGCAAGCCAGTAAGCAGCATTCCACGACCTCTGCATCAGCTCCTGCCTCCAATTTCCTCCTCTGACTTCTTACCATGATGGACTGACTATACTCTACAAGATGAAATAAATCCTTCACTCCACACACTGCTTATGGTCCTCGTGTTTTATCTCAAGAATGAAAATCCTAACAAAGACAAGGATACTCCATCAAAACAAAACAAAACAAAACAAAACAAAAAATAAACAAAACCCAAAGCCCAAAACATGGTGGAGAACAGTAGAGGAAGATACTCAATGCCAACTTCTGGTATCCAAATGTGCATGTACAGACGAGTATATACACATATGCACATACATGCCCACACATGAATGCACCAAAAACGCACACACGCATGTATAAAAGATAAAAGTGAGTTGACCAAAATAAAAGACATCCATCTATCTGCTGTCTCTAAGAAGCACATCTCACCATCAAATAGTACCTTACATAAAAGGCATTATTTTAGGTGAACAGATGGGAGTAGGACTCAAGAGGGCATCACTATTCTATTAGCTAAGAAAACAGACTTCAAATCGAAACTCATCAGAAGGCAGAAAGAAGATCACATCTTACTGATTAATGGAACAATCTGTCAAAAAGACACTACAGTTCTAAACATGAATGTGATATGCACCTGGCTTTATAAAACAAGTAGTAAGAGACAGAGAGTGACAGGTTAACCTAACACAATAACAGTAGGTAACTTTAATACCTCATGCTTATCAACAGGCAGGTCATTCTGACAGAAAATACTTAAATGACATCATAGATAAATGGACTTAGCAGGCATCTGTAGAGCATTGTATATAAATGTTATGCTACATGACTGCCCGAAAATCTGAAAATTAACCCTTTTATCATATATAAAATGTTAAAACAATATTTTATATTAAGTGCTATAAATAATAATGAAATAATAAATATTATTATACCAATAATATATTTAAGAATAAGTTTAACACCGATAGAGGAAAATACCTGACATTGACTTCTAGCCTCCACACACATGCATACCTACATGACCACACTCACACAAACACATATGTAGAGCATATATTTACACACACAAAAAGACTACAATTATTAAGTTTCTCTTTATGACTATTAAAAGATCTGAGTCTTCACCGTCTAAAATAATCTTAACCATAAATCCTGTCCTGTGATCCCGGAATTGGGACTCTTTCACATGTGTGTGTATTTGTGTACATCTGATTCCTTTGTACCTTTGTTGTTTTCATTTTCAGATTCTGTTAACATCCTGATTTAGTTCCACTGAAGAGCTCAAAGAATGTATCAATGTTTCAAATAGTTGACTCTTAGACCCAGTGTTCTGAGGGCAAATGGTTTTGAGCTTCTCAATCAGAACACTTAATGGCCACTATCAGGAACATAAACTTTGACTTCTTTATCTTAAAGGGGAAACAGTATCAGGCGGTATTGAAATTCACAAGAGCATTTGGCCCCATTAATAATCAGATGGCTCCCCTTTCTGGTTATGAGACATGACCTTCCTTACCTTTTTAAAAGTAACATGGTCTGCAGTCATCTTGTGGTGTAAATGTTGCTCTTGTCTTTCATTACTAGCAGGCCACTTTCACACTCAACAGTTGTGAGACACACATGGGTGCCTCCCCATGCTTAGTATTCATTTATGTCACCTGAGATATCATTTATTTCACACCTATATTTTCCTGTGATCAGATTACTCTGTTCTTGTTAATAAAAGTGCTGTTGTGTTTGAGCATTATCTATTGAAACCTCTTCAGTGGGTTTTTATAAGGCTTTCCTGCTCTATGGAATTAGAAATAGGGGTGGCTTTTCTGTTCAGAATAATCAGTATCTGAAATGGGGTCTAAAATGGATTTACATTGCTCTCCAGAGGACTGAATACCCTGTTGCTGGAATAATTGTCTTTTAGGATTCCATTACATCTCCTTTGCTTAAGGAAATTTGTGTTTTTTAAGTTGACCAACAGAATCTTGATGTATTAAACTTTGAGAATTTTGGTCTAAGACATCATGATGAAATATATACATAATCCTCTTGGTTGGCATTGCTAGCAGCACTTGATACTGCCATTGCTAAACCATAGAAACCTCATTTCAAATAACTTATTTTTCTAAAACTTCATCTGAATTAACATTCTAGTAACTATTTTGGAGAAGTCTTTAACCAGTTCATTGTGTGTGTGTGTGCGCACACAAATTAATAAAAAACAATGTGGAAAACATCTATTCACTGTGTCACTTTTTAAAAAGATTTATTTATTTACTATATGTAAGTACACTAGCTGTCTTCAGACACACCAGAAGAGGGCATCTGATCTCATTACAGATGGTTGTGAGTCACCATGTGGTTGCTGGGATTTGACCTCAGAACTTCCGGAAGAGTAGGAGGTGCTCTTAACCACTCAGGCATCTCTCCAGCCCACTTTGTCACATTTTAAAATAAATTTTAAAGTAAACTAGTGGCAAATATGAATTAAAAAGATGTGAGTCTCCATAACAATTCTTCCTCCAATATAACATGTACACTGTTATTTTTGTACTTGTGAATAAATATTTAACTGGTAATTTTAAGCAGTAATACACCACAAAAAGGCACTAAGAGGCCTCATCCCTGGAGTTACTTCCTGTCCCTGTGGGTAACATGTTGTTTTTTGTTGATGGACATCTTTTCCCTCATGACCCACAGTGACATTGTGCTTAAAAGTCAATTAGACTTCATCTAATTTTAAAGCTGCTCATCAAAACACATCATTAAGGAAATTACTAATCAAACCACAAACTAGAAGAAATATTTGCAAAGACATGTAATTGAATCAAGACTGGAATGCACAATATGTAAATAAGTCCTTAAACTCAGGTGTAAAATACCCATATTAAAATGTGTAAAATAGCTGAACTGACACTTCACAAAGGAAGACACACAAATGACCAATGACCATGTGAAACAATTTGCAAAAAAGTCATCAAAGAAATAAGAAACAAAGGCACAGTAACAGATGATTACAATTTACTAGAATGGCTAACATTAAATGCAACCACATGAAATGTTAGTGATGGCTTGAAGCTACCCAAACCCTGTTTCATGGTGGGAGTATAAATTGGCACAACCATCCTTTAGAAACATCTTGACAGTTTTCTTACAAAATTAAATATATTAAACATATTGCTTTTTCTATTACTCTGCAGCTTCATGGGGTAAGTGTCTTTGTTGAAACTTATGGAATGTAGCACCCAATGTATTTATCTTTCAAATCACAGAATATATTTGATGTCTAGGTTATGTGACTGATATAATCCCAAGAAAAATGAAGTAGAAAACCTCTTTGACTAGGTAGGTATTGTTATGTGAAGTTGCCTCTAAGAAACACTGATAATATGAGTGAGTCTGTACTCTTGATTCCTTTAAACCTGGGTGTAAATGTCAGAGAATAAGAAATCAAACAACTCAAAGCACAAGAGATGCAGTACAAGAGAGATTCTACATTATTAATTTGTGAGCCTCAGGTGTGAATGGAGACACATGGTAAGTAACATGAGTGGTCTTTAGGAGCTGAGAATAGCCCTTGGTTTACAGATACTAAGAAATTCGGTACCTTATGTCAGTAGATACTAGGAACTAAATTCAGCCTATACCATGAACAGATCAGTAAATTCTTTAGTCTACTTGGTCCCTTGCTTTAAGCCTGTTACTAATTTGAGAATCCAGCTATGCTGTGCTGTGCTTTTGACTTACAGATATGATGTACTAACTGAGTGTTCCTCATAATCTTTGAGCTGGTATTATTTGTAGACAACATCACTCTAATATCAGACAATTTGTACTATAGTAATGTATACTGGAATAAAGAAAATTTGTTACATATAGTCATATATACTGGAATGTTCGAAAATAGTATACTGATATTTGAAACTTTGAAATTCATCAAAACAATTTGAATTGGTGGATGTATAAAAGAAAAATAGGCACATATTTAATAAAGCACAGATATTAAAATGCTAATTTCTGGACTCTAAGTGATGATTATATAGCCTTTCCCTGCAATTAGTTCTATTTTTAGATATTTGAAAACATTCACAGTAAAATGTAGAAAACAATGAAATGCAAAGTTCTAGACTTTCTCAGATTAATATGTCTATTCATTGGACCTAGGCTTCCAAAAGATAACTTACAGAAGAAATGGCAGGCAAATGAACACTATTGTGTTTTCATTGTAGCTTTCTTTGTTATTTTGGCAGGCTTGTGTGAATTATCTAAACAAAAAAGTAAAGATTATCTATTATCTGTCTCTCCCTTAAACCTACTTTCTCAACCTCCCCTTCCTTACTTTGATTCCTTTATCTGTCATCATAGGCAAAAGCAACCACAGTTTCATGAAGGAAGTCAGAGAAATAGGAGGATCCCAGAGGCTGAATGTGCATAGGACTGAATTTTCCTGAGCCAAATGGTAGCCATCCAGAATGGACTACAGAAAGAAACTCTGTCCAATCAGAAAGTGGTTGTCCATTTGCGTCAGTGAGCACAGCTTAACAGGCTAGTCACTGGTGGGGCTCACAGCTAGATAAAATTGATAATTACCTTTCTTCTCTTATCCTGTGCATAACATTTTCTAGCATGATGAAAGCTAGCCAGTAGTGATGGAGCTTGGAACTCAGAACCATAGCATTAAACTGATTACTTGTGACTTATTTATAAACACATAAATTAGTCCATCTCTTGGCCTTCATCAGAAAAATGTCTTCTTGCAGATGATGGTGATTAAATACAGAGACCCACAACTGATCAACATGCAGAGAGTAAGAGATGACAGAGTATACGGTCCTAAATGGAACATGTATATCACACCTGTTCCTCTATGGTTCAGGGATCATTGCAGAAGAGGGGTTGGAAAGATTGTAAGTGGCAGAGGTCATGGATGAATTTAAGAAAGTGATATTTTCTGGACACAACAGGGAAGTTGCATATATGAAGTCACAGTGGTTGGGACAGCATGCACAGTGCCTGGGCAAGGAGGTAGATGAACACAAATTCTCAGTCCTAGGTGAAAACCTAAGGCAAGTGATAACTGTTGGGAGGAGGGTAGTCAGCTTTTACTAAGGCAGTGACTCCTGGTACGTTAGTCACATTCTAGAGTTTAGCTGTACACCCATGAGTATTTGGAGAACACAAACTGGATTTAATGAGGTCTTTTTAAAATATGGACTGTGAATATCTCTTGACTATTTCAGAGGATTTCTTTATCTTGTAGCTTTCACAGCTTAACTATAATACTGTATGGTGAAGATCTTTTATAGTATGGCTATAAGCATCATGCACATGGAGAATCAAGCTTTTCCACAAATAGAAAAGTTTTCTGCTATTATTTCATTGAGTAGGGTTTTTTTTACACTAACATTTTAAGAATAACATGGGATTAATTCTTTGAGAATTTCGTACAATCTATTTTATCATTTTCAGCTCTTCCTTCAACTGATACCAGATCCATTCCTTACCTCCATACCCATCTAAATTTGCATCTCCTTAAAAAACTCATTAGACCATTCTATATATCCATATAAAGAAATATATGTAGGCCTACACTTATAGTATCATTCATTACAGCTAAGATATGGAATCAGTGTAGGCTACCAATAGTAGATGAATGAATGAACAGAATGTAAAGGTCTAATTATAGGTAGCATTCAATATGCAATTTGACCACAGAGAAGAATGAAATCCTTCCATTTGCAACAACACAGGTGGCAGTGAAAGACATTAAGTGTAAAAATAAGTCAGACATAGTAAGGGAAGTATTGCATGTTGTCTCTAATTTTCTGAAGGCTAAAAAAAAAAACAACTTGAAATTAAGACAGTTCTTTTTAAAGACTGAGAATGATACACAAAGGAAGTGGAAAAACATGATATAGGGCTAATATCTAATATATACAAAGAACTCAAGAAGTTAGACTTCAGAGAACCAAATAACCCTATTAAAAATGGGGTACAAAACTAAACAAAGAATTCTCAACTGAGGAATCTCGAATGGCTGAGAAGCACCTAAAGAACAGTTGTAGAGGCTCACAGCCATCCATTGAACTGAGTACAGGGTCCCCAATGAAGGAGTTAGAGAAAGGACCAAAGGAGCTGAAGGGTTTGCAGCCCCTTAAGACGAACAACAATATGAACTAAACTGGTACCTTCAGAGCTCCCAGGGACTAAACCACCAACCAAGGAGTACACATGGAGGGACTGATTGTTCTGGCAGCATGTGTATAGTAGAGGATTGCAAAGTTGAGCATCAATGGGGAGAGAGGCCCTTGGCCCTGTGAAGGTTCTGTGCCCTAGTGTAGGGGAATGCCAGGGCCAATAAGTGGGAGAGGGTGGGGTGGCAAGCAGGGGAGGTGGGAGGCAACCGGGGTTTGTTCTTGTTGTTTTTTGGGTTTTTTTTGTCTTTTTTTTTTTTTTTTTTTTTTTGGAGGGGAAACTTGGAAAGGAGAAATCATATGACATGTAAATAAAGAAAATATCTAATAAAAAATGCAGGGACAAAAAAAAATGTTCAACATCTTTAGTCATCAGGGAAATGAAAATCAAAACAACCCTGAGATTCTACCTCATACTTGTCAGAATGGCTAAGATCAAAAACTCAGGTGACAGCAGATGCTGGAGAGGATGTGGAGGAAGAGGAACACTCCTCCATTGCTGGTGGGATTGCAAGCTGGTACAACCCCTCTGGAAATCAGTTTGGTGGTTCCTTAGAAAATTGGACATAGTACTACCTGAAGACTCAGCTATACCACTCATGGGCATATACCCAGAAGATGTTCTAACATAGAACAAGGACAGAGGATCCACTATTTTCATAGCAGCCTTATTTATAATAGCTAGGAGCTGGAAACAACCCAGATGTCCCTCAACAGAGGAATGGATACAAAATATGTGGTACATTTACACAATGGAGTACTACTCAGCTATTAAAAACAATGACTTCATGAAATTCTCAGGCAAATAGATGAAACTAGAAAATATCATCCTGAGTGAGGTAACTCAGTCACAAAAGAATACACACGGTGTGTACTTACTGATAAGTGGATATTAGCCCAAAAGTTTGGAATACTCAAGATTCAATTCACAGACTATATGAAGCCGAAGAAGGAAGACCAAAGTGTGGATGCTTTAGTTCTACTTAGAAGGGGAAACAAAATACTCATGGGAGGTAGATGGAGGGAGACATGAAGGGAAGGGAAAAGGGACAGGATCAGGTGTGGGAGGAGGCAGGGGAGATGTACAGAGGGTTAGGAAATTGAACAGAGTTGTGAAGCAGTGGGGGATGGGGAACTGGGGGTAACCATCAGAAAGTCCCAGATGCCAGGAATATGAGAGGCTCCTAGGGCCCAATGGGGATGACATTAGCTGAAATATCCAACAAAGGGGAGGGAGAACCTGTCGAGACTATATCTAGAGGTTAGGCACAGCCCCTGGTTGAGGGATGGGGCCATCCATTCATCTCAAATATTTTAACCCAGAATTGCTCCTGTTTGTGGAGGAGAAACCGGGAAGGGGGTAACATTTGAAATGTAAATAAATAAAATAACCAATAAAAGTGAAATTGTATTTCAAAAGTTCATGCTTCATGTGTGAATCGAAATAACACACTGTATCCCATCACAATGTACAAATAATATATGCTAATACATTTTGTAAGGAATTATGAATGCTCTGAGATTTAACCCTATATTCAGTTTTATCATGTTAGACTGACATTAATTTCACAATACTGGTAGAAGACAAGAAACAGATTTTGTTATTCATGATATGTAGACAGCATGAGATTCCTGGTTGTATTTGTTCCTATTATGAACTGAAAAATGTGTGTCCAAAATCCTAATATGATGTTAACCTAAGGAGTGGGCCTTTGGAAAGGTAAATTACCTCATAGTGTTTGAGGTGTCATGATGAAAATGAGTAACCTTGTAAGGGACAGGGTACAGTTTGCCTTGCTCTCAACCCTGCCCCTTCATCTTTAGGAAGATCTGAGAAGATGTGAGGATACGGGAAGGTGGCTAACTGTAAATCAGGCAGAAGGCCTACATTAGACATTTGGTTTTTCTGGTACTTAGACCTTCCAGAATGCAGAACTGCTAGAAACAAATAATAGGGTTTGCTAATTCTATGGCATTCTGTTACAGCAACCCAAACAGACAGAAACACACTCTGGTTATCATGAAGGTATTATAGATAGATAGATGTCCAGGCAGATGCTTGTTTTCCTAAGTGTTTTCATCACAGCTAAAGGATCCTAAGCACATATAAACACATCATGTTATGTGTGTGGTGGTCAGAAAATAACATGGCAATTGGTTCTCTCTTTCCATTGTGTGGGCACTGACGATCAATCGCAAAAAGTCAGGCTTGAAGGCAAATGCCCTTATCCACTGAGTCATCTTGACAACCTAACATCAGTTTTTCAAAGGAACTGTGGGCAAACCTACCTAACATTTGTCCTTGAAGAGGATACTATCTTTATTATGGCCCATTCAAATATCTTCCTTTTGCTCCACAAGGAGGCATTGTATCTTCTAAAGCTGTTTGCAATACAAACATTCTTGAATAAGATTGGCCCCAACAAAAGTTTTCATTGTATCTGTTTGAAAGAAATTCAAAATGAAAGAAACTCGTGGGAATTGTGAGAAATCTTTCATTGAAAACTTGGTATTTTTGCTCTCTGACCTAGCAATTTTTGTTTTCTCTAATAATCCATGAAACTAACAGGAACACTCATTTGATTCATGCAACATCATTATAGCCCTTGATTCTAACGTATGCATTTGGCTTTCTGGACTATTGACAAACCGTAAATAGTGCACTGTTTATGGTCACAGCTACTGAAAAATTAGTGGACAGTTAAGGTATTTAGTGAACCTTCCATTCTCCCTATTACCAATAATCTATTATGAGTAAGTACTTTAATTGCCTCCTCAAAAATATTTTGTGCTCTACTTGTATGCTTAAGGAAAACAATGGATATTTAATGTTAATAAATAATTAATGTTAATTAATTATTTAATTCTGATGTAGCCCTCTCAGAAAGAGAACATCTTTTCTTCTCCCCTTCTTTTATTAAGATTTATTTTTAGTTGCCTGTATGTCTCTGTGTGTGTGTGTGTCCACGTAGATAGGTGCCTGTGAATGCAGTGCACACAGAAGGCAAAAAAGCATGCTGAATCTCCTGAAGCTAGAGTTACAGATAGTGCATGGTGAGTCACCCAGAAGAGGTACATTCCAGTGCAGTGAATGCTCTTAATCATTGAGCTATCTCTCCAGCCTCATCTTCCTTACCTCTTAAGTAATAATCAGGCAAATGACATAGAGTCTACATTGTTATTTTTAAACTCTATCTCTCTTTTGTTTGTGTGGTTTTGGTTTGGAGCTCTGTAGCCTTCCTCTCTGTAGACCAGATTGGCGATGGATCCTCCTGCCTCTGTTTTCTGAATGCTGCGATTAAAGGCATCCATCATCACCACCCAACTTAAACTGAATTTATAAAACTACGTCCATGACTAATTCTGGGTGTCATGCTTTTATTTTTCCCTTAACAACTTCAGTTGAGTATAGTAAAATGTCATTAGTAGTCATGTTAGTGCTAAGTAAAATGTCATTAGGAGTCATGTCAGTGGTATTAGGTTTTTTTTTTTTTTTTTGATTGTTTGGTTTTGTATGTTGATTTTAGAACAGCACTATTTATTTTACCCTAGGTCCCTGGACTATCTAGTCTTGGTAAATGAAGCAGTGTCAGTCGGGTTCTATCCTGTGGAGTGGGCCTTAAGTCAAAGCAGGCATTTGTTGGTCACTCCCACAAGTTTCTGTCAGCATTGCCCTAGCATATCTTGTAGATAAGACACCATTGTAGATCAGGGGTTTGTGGCTGGCTTGGTATTTATGTCTCTCCCCATATTCCTGCTTTTACCTCCATCTCTACTTGTTCTTTCTGTTCACCCATCACCCATGATTATCTATTTCCCCTTCCTGGAGAGAGCTATATGCATCCCCTCAGCATCCCCTTTTTCAATCTTTGGTTCTAGTTATTGTAGCTTGGTTATCATTGCCTTAATAGCTGATATCCACATATAAGAGGGCACATATCATATTTGTATCTCTGTGTCTGGGTTACCTCACTTGGAATGATTTCTTTTCTATTTCCAACCGTTTACCTGGTAATTTCATTTTTTTAATGCATGAGTAATTCTCATAGTTTCTTGAGTTCTTGACATATTTTGGATATTAGCTGTCTAACAGATGTGCAGTTAGTAAAATTCTTTTCCCATTATGTAGGCTGCTGTTTTGTCCAAATGATAGGGGCTGAGAGTAAGAAAGTTAAGAGGGGAAGATTTGTGTGATCACTGGAGATGAGGGCAGATAGGAGTGGAATGCTACAATAGGTTACAGAGCTGAGGATGAGACTGGAGGATTGGAATTACAGGAACAGGGGGAGAGGTAAAGACATGAAGTTAGTTTATCTGTTTCCATAGCAGGAGTGGCCTGGGGCTTCCCAGGGAGGGCCTGGAGCTTGGGCCTGAGATAATGCGATGAATAGAGGGAGGGAAGTTATGAGGAGTTAGGTCTGCATGTGATCCACTGGAGATGGGGGTTAGAGGGAGGAAGGCTCCAGCAAGTTTTCTGCTATTGAGCATAAGGCTGGGGACTGGACTTTTTTATTGGTTATTTTATTTATTTACATTTCAAATGTTATTTCCCTTCCCAGTTTCCCCTCCACAACCCCCCTATCCCATACCCCTGCCTCATGCTTCTATGAGGGAGTTCCCCCACACACTCACTCCCACCTCACTGGACTAGCATTCTCCTACACTGGGGCATCTAGTGTTTATAGGACCAAGGGCCTCCCTTGATGCCAGATAAGGCCATCTTCTGCTACATGAACAATTGGAGCCACAGATCCCTCAATGTGTACTCTTTGGTTGATGGTTTAGTCCCTGGGAGCTCCGGGGAGGTCTGGTTGGTTGATGCTGTTGTTGTTATGGGGTTGCAAACCCCTTCAGCTTCTTCAGTCCTTCCCCTAACTCTTCCATTGGGGTCCAGTGCTCAGTCTGATGTTGGCTGCAAGCATGCATCTGCATCTGTATTGGTCAGGCTCTGGCAGGGCCTTTCAGTGGACAGCTACACTAGGCTCCTGTCAGCAAGTGCTTCCTGGCATCAGCCAAGGTGTCTGGTTTTGGTGTCTGCAGATGGGATGGATCCCTAGATGAAGCAGTTTCTGGTTGGCCTTTCCTTCAGTCTCTGCTCCACTCTTTGTCCCTGCATTTCCTTTAAACAGGAACAATTTTGTGTTAATATTTTTGAGATGGGTAGGTGGCCCCATTCCTCAACTACTAGGGATGACATTAGCTGAAATACCCAACAAAGGGGAGAGAGAACCTGTAGAGACCCTATCCAGAGGTTAGGTATGGCCCCTAGTTGAGGGATTTTTTGTTTAGGAGGCTGTTCATCATAAGATATTTTGTGCACTGAATGAAAACATTCAATTAATTATTTCAATAATGTTCTACACTGGTGTATAAAAACTTTGCTAACTTTAAGAACTTTCTTTTCTTTCTCCATTGATTATTTACTTTGCAGCCTGATTGCAGCTCCTCCCCATTGATTCTTTCTTCCAAGTCCTACTCTTACACCTCCTCTCCCAGTTCCCCTCTCTCTTCCTCAGAGAAGTGGAGTCCCCCCCCATAGGTACCCACCCACCCTGGTACATCATGTCACAGTAGGACTAAGCTCATCCTCTCCTATTGAGGCCAGACAAGGCAGCACAACTATGAGGAAGGGTTACAAAGGCTCAAAACAGAGTCAGAGACAGCCCCCCTGCCCACTACCCTAATTGTTATGGGACAACATGAAGATCAAGCTGCATATCTGCTACATGTATGTAAGAGGCCTAGGTCCAGCCCATGCATACTCTTTGGTTAGTGGTTCAATCTCTGTGAGTTCCCATGGGCCCAGGTTACTTGTCTCTCTACATCTTCTTGTGCTGTTCTTGACCATTTGAGCTCCCTCAATCCTTCCCCTTACTCTTCCACAGGATTCCTGAAGCTCCACCTATTGTTTGGTTGTGGGTCTTTGCATCTGTTTCCATCACCTGCTGGGTGTAGCCTCTCAGAGGACAGTTATACTAGGCTCCTGTTTGCAAGCATAGCAGAATATCATTAATAGTGTCAGGGGTTGACTTTCTCCCATGGGATGGGTCTCAAATTGGCCATTCTCTCAATGTCTGCTCCATCTTTACTCCTGCATTTCTTTTAGGCAGGAATAAATTTTGGTTGAAGATTTTGTGGAAGATAATATAAGTTACTATGTAGCTCAAACTGGCTTTTAACCCATAATTTTCTTGCCTCGTTTTCCTAATTGCAAAATAATGGATGCGTACCACCAAGTCTGACATCAATTTTTAAATTATCAAGTATTAGTATATTATTCTTGACATTATTAAATTTTTTTCCAATGGGTCTTACTCCTCCAAGCCATATTCCTTTCACCATCATACTAATAATTTGTATGATCTTTCAGATATGTTTATACTTTCTTTTCAATTGACCATGTGTTGAAATGTTCAAGCCTACCAGGATTGTTTTTTTTTTTCCAGAAAAGGTACCATTACTCTTTCCTTCCAAAATAGCATGATGGGCATGGTGACACATTTGTTCAATATAAGTATTTGGGAGGTGGAGGAAAGATGATTAGGAGTTCAAAGATAGTTTATATTTGGGTCTAGAGAGATGGTTCAGTGCTTAAGAGAATGGTTGCTCTTGCAGAAGAACCAGGTTCAATTTCTATCACCCACATGGTGGTTCACAAACATCTGAAACTCCAGTTCCTGGGGATCTGGTATCTTCTTTTGACCTCCACAGGTACCAGGCATGCATGTGAAGCAAATACATACATTCAGGCAAAGCATTCATAATAATATAAATACAATTTAAAAAATAAAATAAGTTATTTTTGCTATATTAATGATTTTTTGAGGCTAGTCTAGGTTATATATTTTTTGAGGCTAGTCTAGGAGATCCTATTTAATAACTCCCCAGATAAATAACACATCATGTCAACAATTCTGAAATAGCATATCTCAAATATTGTCTTTCTTTCATTCAAACCTAGTGAAAACATAAAAGACATTTGTAATGATCCTTCTGTACCACACTTTCTAGTCATCAAATTTATCATCATATATCTACTTTCTATCTGCTATCAGTTTCAGGATAAAATTATTCTTGCTGACTTGTTGTCTTAAGGTTATTTTTGTGGATTTATTAACCTCAGTATTTCAATAAATAAATATTCTCTGTGTCTTTGTGGAAAAAAAGAAATTTTCTGCAAATCTGTTGAACTTTTGAGTTTTGCTTCTCAATCGATTATTTCAATGAAACAGTGATCTCAGAAGAAAATAATAGTTAAGTAACTGTTTTCCTCATGCTTCATTATTGCCTTCCCACAGGAAGCATTCATTAAGTACTACAATCTTATATTTCTGAATAGATTGAAAAATATTCATGGACAAATCAGTAAAGAAGAGGTCAGTAAACTATTGCAAGGATGCTTTGTATGAGATTACAAGAACACATTGTTTATCATTTCATACTGCTTATAGATATGACATTTCTGATCTTAATAAGGAAAGCATTTTAAATAATTAGTTGATCTTATCCAAATATAAAATGCAGTTCAAATGTTAAGAACTCATTTACTATTTCCATCCATAATGCTGTCTTATTGTAAAATTAAAAATAGTTACTACCAAGTAAAATTCAAGAAATTAATATTGATTCTTAATGATTATGTCTTGCAACCTTCTATTCATCATACAAAAATGTATTTGCACAGGAAAATTATCTAATAGATTCAGAATTTGAGGTAAACTCTTCCTTGACATTTTATTATAAAGTTTTATTGTTTTAAAGTGTTTCTTGCCTTGTAATTAAACACATAACATTTTTAAAAGGAACAAATCATTTCAAGATGAATTTGGGAAAAAATAGCATGTTATATTGGCTAAATGAATGAGGGAAAATTTGTCATTAGTGAGATTTGATGTTAAATTATTTTAACATCAAAGCTGAAGGGAATGCTATTGTACCCAGCTAGCACTTATGAATATGTAATTTAAACTCTAACTTAGTTTTGCCAGTTAAATATTGCATCTTTTAAGCCCAGTCCAGCCTTTTCTTCTACTTACATTTTGTCTGTCAATAACCTGGACTACTTTACTTATATATTTTCCCAGTCAAATGAAGTTTTAAAAATGGCATTCTTAATATTTCCTACAATTTCCAGCTGAATCTAAAATTTTATCCACCTTATATATTGGTTCCTTTTCATGAATGTATAGATGGAATTGCATTCTTTTAAAAAATAAAAAATATTTAATTATATGTATGTCTGTGTGTCTGCATGTGGGTATGAGCAAATGAGCACAAGTGCCTATGAGTCCAGAGCCATCCAATCTGGATGCCTGGGCTTACAGAGTCCAGGAATTGGAGTTACAGAGGGATGAGTCTCAAGTAGGTACTCAGATCTGAACTCTCGGCCTCTGGACAAGCAGCAAGTATGTGTAATCACTGAGCATTCCAGCTCTAGAATTGCATTCTTTAACTAGAATGCACAATATTTGTTTCTCTTTTTGTAATGCTTGAAGTTTTGGAAGCTTAATATTAGACTTACTACATAATTGAAAGTACAAAATGAAATATTTCGGGAGCCAGAATTAGGTAGATCTTAATGAAATTTGATGCCATGCTGGTCTCAATATAAAACTCCAGGCAAGCCTAGGCCAAATACTGAAACAACATCTCAAATTATGGTTTTCTTTATGACATTCTCATACATATATGGAATTTTACTTTGTTCATTTTTGTGACCACCAGCCCCCATTGTCTCCATTCCCTTCTTATCGACCTTTCCCCTATATAGTCCCCTTTCTGCGTTCTTGTTATTTGTATAAATAAATGTATGTATGTATATATGTATAGGTGTATAGTTATATATAAAAAAATCATATATACCAGTGGCTACAGAGATGGCTCAGTTCGTAGATGTCTTGCAATACTAGGATTAAGACCTATGTAAATATACCCCAATTAAATATATGTTTATAAAAAATAAGACAAAATCATTGTTGATTATAATTTAAATGGCAGATATTTTGAATATTTCTCTTCCTAGAAGCAAACAGAAACACTTGAAGTGAAATCTACTAATAGGGAGACTTTCTTGGAGAGTCAAAACTTTGACCAGTCCTAAGTAAAACATATGTGGGAAGTCAAAGAGAGGGATTTACTTCATCAAAACCACTGTATTTTAAAGGGTTCAGGACACTTCTGAGAAAGTTAAATGTGAAGGTGCCTCATCTGTTCAAAATGACTTACTGTATCTTACAGTAGAAGATGCTAGTAGCACCCACTTAAATATGACACTGGCCAGGCTCAGTTTTAAAAGACCACTGTTGATCTAATCAGAAGAGTATAACCTCATAAAAGTTTTGCAAGATGCAGAAGGTGGCATGAATTGTATAGATTTAGCAAATTAGTCAGGACAATTTTGATCAAACATGAAGTAAAGCTGTCTAAACTGAGGAGGCTATAGATATTGAACCTGCCATCCAGAAAGGTGTATTAACCAGTGGAAATTAACTTTCATGTCATGGAGTTTTAAAACTTTGAGAAGCTTATTTACTAATCTTAGTAAACAGGAGTGTCATTATTCTAAGCCATAAAAGCCAAGTGTTTTTACTGGTGCTGCTGAGCAGACTCAAGTAAAGATTAAAATAGAGGGGGAGTGGGACTGGGACTGGTGGCTATGAACTTTGTGTAGTTTATTTTGATGAGAACCATCCAACTCCTCATGGAATCCCTTATACTGAAGTTACATTTGCTATGGGTACTTACGATATTATACATGTTTCTGCCAAAGATAAGGATATGAGACATAAGAAAAAGAACATATTCCTGTCTTCCAGAGTGGTTAAGCACATATATTGAGAATGCATTGTTAAATGCAGAGAAATATGTTGAAGACAAGTGGCAAAAGCAGGATGAAGCTGAAAAAGTGAAAATGCCAAGATACAGAAATCAAGAACAACTGCCTGCCTATAGGTGCAACAAGTTCAAAATGAGAGGGTTTCTGTCCTGAATAGACAGTAAAACAGAAGAAAATATCAGGCAGATAGCATCCTCCCTATAGGAGTCAGTAACAAAGCCTTTTAAAATGTCATATCAGTTCTATCACTGCATCACACTGAACCTACATGATCTCATCCAAAGTGGTGTATAAAAAGATGGCACCTATGAGAGAAGACTGGAATTTCTGATGATAACAACCAAGGAAGATAGTAAAGCTCCTAATGAGACCCACTACTTCTCCTGAGGCTTGCATTTCTTATGGTAATCTGATGTACATCTATCTCCTACATCCTTGAAGATGGCTCTTTCTAGTACACTTTAATGTACAATAAACGAATAGAACAAAAACTGGCTGTTATAGCTACATTGCTTGAGCAGTAAAAATTTCCTTCTTTTTTTTCTGGCTTGAAGTGTTTCTGTTAGAAAGACAATGGCCATTGATTTTTCTTCATAAATCATTTGCTGTTTCTGTCCAGATTATTTTATATAATATTTCAGTATTTTTTCCCAGGCTGATTTTAAACTCTCAAGTTGAATTGATCCTTCCACTTTTGTTTCTTGAAACAGTTGAAATTCCAGATATGCACCAATAGACCAGGTTCAGGATAGGGAATCTGAATATCAACAGTATTGGTATATTTTTTTTTGGCTGAACAAGAGTTTTGCATGTGGGGTGTCTGTCCTGTACTTTTAAGAACATTTAGTAAAATTTATGGTCTGTGCAACTTATTTGAGACAACCAGAAATGCCTCTAGACCATAACAAATGTTCCTTTGGGGAAAAACTACATTTGTTAAGAATCTGTGGTCTAGGGAGCTGGAGAGCTGGAGAGCTGGAGGGCTGGAGGGCTGGAGGGCTGGGGGTTGGGGGGCTAGGGGGCTGGAGGGCTGGAGGGTTGGCTAAGCAGTTAAGAGAAATTACTGCTCTTGCAGAGGATATAAGTTTGGTTCCCAGCTCCTACTTTGGTTACTCATAAGTTTCTATTACTCCAGCCCCAGGGGGATCTGACACTACATCCTATTGAAGCCTCCAAGGGAAGGTATACTAAGCACACCTACACACACACACACACACACACACACACACACACACACACACACAGTCTTTAAAGAAAGAGCCACTGCTTTCTAGATGCTGTAGAACATTCATTTGCTTCTTAGTATCTCAATAAATCTACAAGAATTTGCCTTGTTGTTTCTCAATCTTTGCTTATACTTTCAGTCATATAATATTCTTTAATGATGGAGTTTATAACCTTTTTCATTTCTGTTAAGTTTTCTTGAATTACAGCTTTCAAGATGTTTATTTCCCCTGTTGTTTAGATTCTTAACGCTTTAATCCTTGGTTTCATAGTTTCTAAATGTTAGTTCCTCTTTAATGATATTTAGTTTTATTACATAAAAAAACTTAGCTATTTTCAATTACTTTTTTTCTTTGTTTTTCCTCATCTTATCTCCTACATCTTGCCTCTCAAAGCAAAATCTATTATTTTTATTAAATACTGTATTTCTTCTATTTTTTTATATATTCTGAAAACAATTTTTTAATATTGAAAATTTCGAGGTTGGTCACTTAGCATCTCAGTTTTCTGATTTATAGTAAATTATTGCTATCTGTGACTTATTACACTTTCTCAGCTTCATTTTGTTTGTTAAATAGATGATTATGGTTTTGATGTGTTCTGTGACCCTTAGTTTCATATCCTTTTCCCTTCAGTTCACAGGCTCATTTTACAATTAATTTATATTTTTATTTATGGTTTTCATGCAATATATTTGATCATATTTTCCCCTCCCACAACTCTCCCATGTCCTCCCCAACTCCCTACTTTTGCAGTGATTTTTTTTGTGAAAATATTGAGAATAATTTTTTTTCTGTGGAAATTTTTCCTGAAAATATACGGCATAAATGTTTCAAAGTATATTTTCTAATTTCCCAGCTTTTGTCTTCTCTTTGGAGATTTTGATTTTGTATTGTTCAAAGTTATATTCATTTTCTTTTGGGGGTCTTGTGGCTTTTTACTCCTTAGTTGCTTTTGTCTGGGATTTATCTTTTCCCTATTTTATCCAGTTGTAATTTGGTTCAATTTTTACCAGTTTTTCTTTGATGCGCAGGCCTATGCCAGAAGGAACTCCTAGTTATTCAGTGTTCAGAATTCACAGGAACCCTAACAACTTGACTCAACTCATTTAGATAGCACTGCAGACTTTTGCACTCATTTGCTGTTGGGTTGGGAAATCATGCCTTTCAGCAGTTGTTCTCAGTTTGGCTTTTCCCACAAACACCCATGAGTCACTTTGGTATTTTCCTGTTTCTCATCTTCCAGATGTCCTGAAGCTTAATCCCTCTTTCCCATAATACACTGAGTGATTCCATTCAAGCTGTAGAAGTGATGGTGAGTTATTTTCTACTGCTGGCAGTTTGTTGTTCTTAGACCTATCTTGTCACCTACTTATAGGTATTATCTTTTTTTAAACTTATCTGTTATGGTAGCATTTAGACAGCTCCAAGATAATATGCTGCCACTGCACTCCTTCCAGTATCTTCTCAGGGAGCTGGGTTTTGTGATGTTTATTATTTTTGCATTAAATTATCACAACACTGTCTTCATTATTTAACTTTAAAATGTTCCTCTATTTTGTCTTCTCAAAATTAAGATCTGTGAATGGCACTGCCATCCTCCTACTTTCTAGGATATATTCTTGTAGCAAATCTAGACTCCTTTCTCTAATGTATATTCTGTTATATAAATTACCTTTAAACTCCTTTGGCTTTTTCTTATCATTTCTCCTTTGTGGCACCAAGAAGCTTGCTCCCTGATAAGTTTTCATTGATTTTTGCTTAGAATACTATTTAGAAGGTAATAGCTCAATTCTTCAGCAAACACAGGGTATTTCATATTATCCTTCCTTACATATTTAGTCCTATTTCATTGGTTCTACACTAGTGATAGAAAACTATATACTATTTATTGCATGTTGAATATGCATGAGCTAATGTACATGATCTCTCCCATAATACTAGAGCTCCACTTTGTACATAAAATTAAAGCTGGCATAATTTAAGCACTGCTCAATTTTCATAACTAGCAATTGGCAGTGGCAGAATTTATGTAGTTACTCATTCACATCTATCCTGGTTCATTCAGTCATTTTAAACAGCTACTATTCCATTTATTTCAATTATTTCAAAGTATTAGGTATTGTTATACTTCTATCATTATACATTTTACTCAAAATAGAAAGAGAATTGGGTAAAGAAAGTAAGATAGAAGAAAGAAAAGTAATAAGAAGAAAACTACATAGAAGAAGGTAAAAGAGATGTTAACAGGGAAGAAGAAAATTAAATCAGTAAAACAACTCATCTCCCAAAAGAACAAAACCATTCAATAAAAATTAAGATTATTTAAAAATTGAAAAGTAATAAACTAGTCAGCTTCCCTGCTTATATGATAAGTGTACAGGTTTCACTTCCACTTGGAGGTATTGTCTATTATAGCTTATCCTGTGGATGAGATAGAAGCCACTTATTTCTCTGGAATTCAAACAGGTTAGACTAGAATGGACTCCTTACAGTGGGAGTTCAGTCTACCTTTCCTGGTGGGTTAAATTCCATTGTTCTGTGATTGCTGAGCACAAGTGACTGTAGCTCTCAGAACGGGCTCTCACTCTGATTCTGGCTCTGGTTCTCCCTGTGTCTCGGGGCCTACAACATTCCCTCTTTGGTGCTGATTTTATCATCTTAATGAACTTCTGGAGCTCTGGTATAGATAATTTACTTTAGGCTTAATTCTTCTTTGTGAATCACATTCTCCACAAAAATATATTTGTGTGCAGTCTTTTCTGTCCCCTAGGACTATATAGGTCCTCAAAGTGGTGCTCACTTAATCCACTGAGGATGACAAACTTTCAAGTTGTATATATAAAAGTGTGAGGTCCTCTGATGTTGTTAGCCGAAAGGCTTATTTGTAAACTCTCTCCCAGAATAGTTTCCCTCTGCTGGACTGGTTAGCAAGCTAAACCAAAATAGTTATTTGTCTATTGGGTAGTATGCAGGACTTCCATCTAAAACTGTTTTGGCAAAATGTCAGCCAGTGGACATGAAGATTTATTTTTTTCTTCCACGATTTCTGCATTAATTTGCTCAGTATTTTGTGTCTGGATTCTTTGGTTTCTTTATAAATCTAACATGTCAGCATTTCAGGATTTAACCTGTTTCTGTTGGTGTCCTTTAACATTGCAAGCAGCTTACCTCTTATTAAAAACACGCATCAGTTGATTTGTATTTGATTTTTAGAGACAGGAAAAGTGCTGATATCTCTAATATCATCTCATTTTATGAATTCAACAGCATGAGACAGAGTAATTGAACATGTAAGACATACAGAAAACTGGACATATATAGAACAAACTTATGTCCTGTGGAACCATTTGCAATCTCTTAGTAATGTGCTAAAGAACTGTACTAGCAGGGATCACACTGGAGGAGTTAGGGAAAGGACTGAAGGAGCTGAAAGGGTTTGCAACCCCATAGGAAGAACAACAATATCAGTCAAAGAGACACTCCAGAACTCCCAGGGACTAAACTATCAACCAAAGAGTACACATGGAGGGATCCGTGGCTCCAACTGGTGATTCAGCAGAGGATTGCCTTATCTGGCATCAATGGGAGGAAAGGCCCTTGGTTCTGTGGAGGATTGATGCCCCAGCGTAGAGGAATACTAGGGCAGTGAGACAGGAGTGGGTAAGTGGATAGGGGCGCTCCCTCATAGAAGCAGGAGGAGAGTGGTATGATAGGGAGTTTGCAGAGGGGAAACTGGGAGGGGGGATAACATTTGAAATGTAAATAAATAAAACAACAACAAAAATTGTAAAAAATAAATTATGAGCTAGAACAAAAGGAATCGTGCTAGACTTTTTTTGTTTTTAAATAGGGATTGGGTTGTGCTTCTGTAAGAAACAGTGAAGAATTGACATCTTAACAGTATTGAATTTTCTATTTTAAGTATGTGAAATCTTACTCTATTCAGGACTTTAAGTTCTGAAAAGTTTTAAAAGTTTTCAGTGTAGACAGTTTGTCTTATTGATCTCACAATGTTCCACTCTATTTGTATTGTGTTGTGTCACATTTTAAAGTTTTATTTTATATTATTATGATTACCCAAAACAATTTAGTTTTTGTTAATATTGTGTTTGGATTTCTTGTTAAGCTCACATTTTAAAAACATTTATTTATTTATTGGAGATTCTAAGGGATGTCACTGGCTAACAACTCAAAAGAAAAAAAAAAAAAACAACCAGTCCCATCAATAGATTTTTTTGTTAGACTCTATAGTTTAGTAGAGGCAGTGATGCCACATTATAATGTGACTTCATTTCAAGTATATGAATACAAACATGCATACACACACACACACACACACACACTCACACACACACACACACACACACACACAGAGAGAGAGAGAGAGAGAGAGACAGACAGACAGACAGACAGACAGACAGACAGAAGCTTCTCCAACAGTAGGTTTCCATACAACTTTTTCAAAAGGTATTTATTGTTATTTATCCCTCATCTTATCCTGCACTTTGCTTTTTGGCCCCATTTTTACACTTCCTCTTTTATCATTCCCTTTTAATTTTTCTATATAACTGTACTCTCTCTCCACTCCTCTAAAAGCCCTTTCTTATGGTTTCTTAATAATTTCCCAACTTCTATGGGAATTTTAAATAAAACACAAATATTTGAAGAGTCAAGCTAACATCCACAAATGAGAGAAGGCATATGATATTTATTATTCTCTGGGATATCCCACTCAGAATAATTGTTTTTAGTTCTAGCCATTATCTGTGAAATTCATTTTTTTAACTTTTAATGCATTATGATGAGACAAGTTACATGATTTCAATTTATCTGAATTTGTTAACATTTAAAAACATACTTTAAGTAAATAGAATTAAATCAAATTCTTATTTCCGTTTTGTACACCAACTCCTCCCAGAGACCCCCCTTCAATACCTACAATATCTTTTTGTCATATTCCTTAAAATTTATAAAATATTATAACAATAAAAATGAGTATTATAAAAGTTGTTTGATATAAAACAACAATCAATTTAACAGTTTTATGTAGATGCTTGTCTACAGCAATACTGAAAATACATTTTTCTCAATATAAATTTTAAATAACTCCAAACATATTAACTGTTATTTCAAAATAATACATGACTACTAGTATTGTCTTAAATGAACATAAATATATAAAGTGTTTTTGTTTGTTTTGTATTTAGTACAGTTTAAAATCTTGGCTCTTACTGTGGTACAAGCTCAAAATAAAAACAATTTTTAGACATTGGATTTCATTGTAATAAGGCTGTACTTCAATAACCCTCACATCACCAAAGGCTTTTACCTCCATCTTCGCTAAGCTGAGAGTTGACAGTTCTGTTGCACCAAGAAATGAATTGTAGGCACGATTTTTAGATACATACTTCCTGATATGGTCAAAAAGCTATTTGACTTGAGTGAGTGACTTTATTCTCAGCCTACAGAGAACAGGTTATATTCATTTAAGAAATGGTGTGTGTATTAAGATGGTCTATCCATAAATTCATTCATCAACTGTTTCAATGAAACACCCTCTGCTTGGAGGGTGGCACAAAACATTAGGTAAGGGTAAGAATTTGGTTCATTAGCTGTGATAATTTGGAAAAGTATTCATCTCAGAGAAAGAGTAACTTATAAAGTCCTCTTATTCAAACTTGATACAAGAGTTACAAATGTCAAGCAAAGCATTCAGTCTCATTCTTTGTTGTTCTCTTACAAGCAACCTCCCTAGTTAATCATCTCTTTCTTTTGGGTATATAAATACTTTTGAAATATATAAGCTGTTCTGAAAACCATCATATAGTATAAAAACATGAAATAAACAATACTACTAATGGGGGGCTGAGATATGAGAAGCAAGATTTTAAGACCCTTATGTTGTACACAGGCAGACACTGTCACAAACAAGTTGAAAGTGTATATAGATTGTACAATATTGGACCTATTTGTCCAATTATCAAATTAGAGAGACCATTAGATGACAATCAACAAATTTCTAATTGTTCATATTATTGGATTTCAATCAATTAGGATATGTTGGTAATATTAATTTTCATATTAATATATTAAGAAAAAGTAATTGTCACTTCCTGTTGTTTTTGTTGTAAGAAGTGGAATTAGATTTATGTGGATTTGTTGAAAGATTACTTTCTTGCTTCTTCTAGGGTGTAGTTTTGCTCCTTATGTTGATGTTTTTCATCTATTATCCTTTGTAGGGCTGGATTTGTGGAAAGATATTGTGTAAATTTTGTTTTGTCATGGAATATCTTGTTTTCTCCATCTATGGTAATTGAGAGTTTTGCTGGGTATAGTAGCCTGGGCTGGCATTTGTGTTCTTGTAGGGTCTGTATGACATCTGCCCAGG
>JADRCD010103762.1:0-10000 GCA_019843815.1 Montemys delectorum | reverse complement strand
TGCTGGCAAATGGCAAAAAGCCTTTAATGCAAGAAATCTTTTACAGTAAAGCACAGTGAAGCTAAAAATAGAATCTAGCAACAATCATGTAGCACAGTTCTTAGTATTTTCTCACGGCAGGAGCATGCTCAATTCCTCATTATCTTACAGTACACATTTTTCCCATGCCCAGGTGCCTGAGGTTAGCTTCCTTGACCCTTGCACACACAGCTCTCAAGAGCCTTGAATTTCTTTCCAAAACATCTTGGGTTCATGGAGCAGTGATGTCCTCAGCTGCAGGGAGATTATCAGAGAGTGCCTCCTCCTTGCCTTTCAGCAGAGGAGCCACCCCTAAATCTTCCCCTTATGCTAAAGAGCATTCCCACACAGATATCATAGAAACAGAGGGATCATATTAGAGTCAGTCCCCCTCAAACACTGCAAGACAGCTAACAAAAGAGCAGATGACACAGTTCTTGCTAGCAGTATGTCCTGATGATTGCTCTCCAGAGGCCAGTTTCTCTCAGTCTCAGCTTCTACTGCACTTATGTTTACTAATATACTCCATCATGTTGTGTCTGTTCAGTTAAAGGCTCTATCTACACACCCCTGACAATGGGCAAAGAGGCACCTTGTTTGAGGTGTTATTCTTATATTAGTCAGGGGCAGAACAGATGGCAGTCCTTTGTTCATCCTAGCTTGATGTCTGGCTTGGTGGCCAAAGCTGTTTCATGCCTAGGGCACATAAAATCATGAAAAAAAAAGGTATATCTGCACATGCTAATTGTAATGGTATGGAAAATATAGAAGGCAAACAAGTAAAGTCCCCATGTAAAGAGCCTCCCCAATATTTTCCTCTTCATCAGATAGCATTAGGACTATACAGAAAGACAAAGATCTAATTTCAGGTCATGGATAAAAATTCAATTAAAATATATCAAAGATATAGAAACAAAAAGTGATCCCAGGATATCAGTTTGACTTTGGTGTAATCAAATACCCCTGAGGTCACTAAGGCATTGGACATCTTCCCTGGCTGTGGCCAGTGTACCATGCTGATGATAATAGGGAATGCTGGACATTAGGTATATGAGAACCCTCATATTGTCTTTATGTTTTCTATAAGTATAAAAATACTCTAAACTAAAAAGTATATTTAAACATATTAGCCATTAAATTAAAAATAGATAAACTGAAAGATAAAAACATTCTTTCGTTCTTTGTGGAACTAGAAAAAAAATCATGAAAATCATATGGGAGTATGAGTTCTCAACAGGCAAAACAACCCTTAGCAAAGAGAGAAATGCTGGAGGCACCCTGATTCTGCCATATAATACAAATTATGCTGCAGACTCTAGCAAGAGCATCGTCCTGGCACAAAGACGGTTCCAACAGCCAGCATAGAGGACCTAGACATTAACCCATACATTTACAGGCATCTACCTGATGAAGGTACACTCGGGAGAAAAAGAAGTCTTTTGAATAAATGGTGCTGGGAACACCAGATTCCCACAGGCAGAAGAATGAAACTGGACCTGTATCTCTTTCCCTGCACAAAATCTATTCAAAATCTGAAATACTGATAATGCTAGAGGGAAACATTTTGACATTCAAGCCTAGGCACTTTCTGAACAGGATACATAACATAGGAAACAATGTCAGGAATTAACTAATGGAAATCAACTTGGCAGTTTCTCAGAAAACTGGGAATAGTTCTACCTCAAGACCCAGCTATACCACCCCTGGGCATATACCCAAAAGATGTTCCACCATCCCACAAAGACAGTTGCTCGACTTCATTCATAGCAGATTTATTTGTAATAGCCAGAAATGGGAAACAACCTAGATGTCCCTCAACTGAAGAATGGATAAAAAAAAATGTGCTTCATCTACACAATAAAATATTATGCAGCTAGTAAAAAACAAAGGTATCATGAATTTTGCAGGCAAATGGATGAATCTTGAGAATATTATCCTGAGTGAGGTAACCCAGACACAAAAGACATGCATGGTATGTACTCACTTATAAGTGAATATTAGTCATAAAATATAGGATACCCATGCTATACTCCACAGACCCAAAGAAGCAAAGCAAGAAAGAAGACCCAAGCAAGGATGCTGGGATCTCATTTAGAAGGGGGAATACAATAGTCATAGAAGGCAGCTGCAGGAACAAAATCTCAAGCCTGAGACCCTTCCAGAGCTGCCTGGTGCCTTCCACCATCCTCTGTAGCTTTGTAAGAGAACTCTGGGGGTCAGATATGTCCAGTTGGGGGTTGGTATCTTATACCTGTATTACTGCCTATGGAAGATTGCCCTTCTGGCCAAAGGATGAATTCTCACCTCATCTTTTGTAAGTCCAGCTGAGGCCAGCCAGCCAAAGGACCCCAAAGAGACATGGCTGTCCTCTGAGAGGCACCACCCAGCAGCTGATTCAGACAGATGCAGACACTCACAGCCAAACAGTGGATGGAGCCTGAGGACTCTTATGAAAGAAGAGAAGGAAGGATTACAGCTCCTAAGGGGATAGGAACTCCACAGGAAAATCAACAAAGTCAACTAACCCTGGACCCTTGGGGCTCTCAGAGACTGAGTCACCAACTAAAGAACATACACAGGCTGGAACTAGGCCTCCCAGCACATATGTAACAGATGTGCAGCTTGGTCTTCATGTGGGTCCTAAACAACTGCAATAGGGCAATCCCCAAAAGCTGTTGCCTGCACGTGGGATATATTCTTCTATCTGGGCTGTCCTTTCTGGGCTCAGTGGGAGAGGATGCACCTGGCACCACAGAAACTTGATGTGCAAGGATGGGGGCGGGGGAATACCCAAGGAGGGCCTCAACCCACTCAGAGGAGAAAGGAAGGGGATAGGTAGGTAAGGAGGACTGTGGGAGGGGTGACTGGGAGCGGGGCAGTGAGTGGGATGTAAAGTGAATAATTAATAATAATAATATTATTATTGTTATTAAAATCATGCATGTATTCACAAAAAAGAAGAAGAAAGGAGGAGGAGATGGAGAAAAAAACAATGATGATGACAAAGATGACAAATGTGTGTCGGAGAGAAGCTTTTGTTCACTGCTGACCAGAATGGCAACTTGCATAGCACCTATGGAAATCTGCATAGAGGTCCTTAAAATCCTGAAGTTCATGCTCTAACGCATACAGCAGCCCAAGTGGACAGTGGCACCCAGTAACTGGGATTAGAGGTAAAGTGAAGACCAACTGCACAGGAACAGAAAGACACTTCCTGGGTGGTAGGTGGGCCAGTCGCCATTTTGATTGTGGGGATGGCTACACACGTGTGTTGCTATACTTTGCTTTGCTCCATTTGTGACTTCACAGTCCTCCCTTGTTTGTGATGACTAACCAAAGCACGTGACCAAAAGCAAGACTCGTGCTATGTATAAATTATACCTGAATAAACCATAAAAAGTAAACCTGGGATGTCTTCTATAGCACATTTATATTGCTTCTCCTTTTTGTTTAATACCAGAGCACTAAATAAGCCATAAAATCATATTCTCATGATTCAGTAGCACTTCCCTGTAAGTATACTGTAACTCATTGAACCTTGTGTTATGATTGGAGACTATTTCCTGTTCTCACACACAGATTCTTAGATGAACATCTGTAATACTAGTTCAGTATTTAATCTCCTTTATTGCATTAGAACAAAATCTAGATGTGAAAATACTGAGTCAAGTGTATGAGCAGTTGATTACGTTTCTGGGTATTTACTGCTAATTTCCTTCCCCAAAAATATGGAAATAGCTTATCAGCAGCAGTGTGAATCTGTGATAGAAAGCTTAACTCCACCTTTTCTGAACCTGAAATCTTAATCATGGAAATCATTCAAAACATTTGAGAGAGAATATATCATAATTCAGATCTGGGAACCAACCCAAGGCATGGGGAAGAGAGCTGGGTTAGTGGGGAGTGGAGCAAATCCAGGAGAGGGTCTTCTGAGTTTCCAAGGGGGCTCCCTCATATCCATACTGAAAGCTTTCTTGAATGCCATTTTCCATCTAGAACGGCAATTATTTTCCATTATAACTTGCTACTTTGCATAATGAAGGAAAATTAGCAAAATTCTCCACCCAAGCCCCAATTACTCTTCTAGTTTCAGGAACAATCATTTGTTTTGGCTAAGATATACCCCCCTTTTGGTAATCAAAAATGAATATTGAAATTTTCACCAACAATATCATTCAATGTTATAATGCTATATTAACAAAAGAGCCTCAGCTTTGTATAGTCCGTCTTCCTCATGTTGGCCGTTGCATGAAGGACACAGTCTGTGCTACTTGGAGATATTTTTAACAGTTCAAACAGGACAACTTTCCTCATCAACTTTCTATTAATATTCGCAAGTTAGCCCTGTTATAACTAAAGTGAACACTCTTCTTACCTATTATTTTAATTAGAAAGTGGCTAAAAGAGAAAAAGAACTAAGTTTTGACAATGTTCAATTCCATTACAGAGCAGCAGCACAGAAGAGAAATACATGTCTCAAACTGGGTCATGTAACTCTGGAGTCCTCACTCCATCCCTGACTTGGAAGATGAATGACATCTGCCAGAACAGCTCTGTTGGAGCCATCTTTCCTTACTCATGCCGGCAAGAACTATGACTGTCCAGATTCATACAGAACTGTAAGTCCACCATTCGCTTCAGACTGGAGGCCCACGTGGTCTGCACAAACCTCTGGCTGAGCGGACTGGCAGCAGAGCTAAGCTGAGCTCATGCTTCAACCCTGGACTCCCCAGGCTACACTACTCTGTCTTGCTGTCTGCTCTGCCATGGAAAAGGTAACGCAGTCAAACGTATTTATCTGGTTTCTTCCCCCAGAATGCTCAATCTGCGAAATGAGTCAGAATCACACTAGCGAAAATTCTATTCCAAATGGTCCTGAATATTCCAGCACACCGTCCAGAACGATAAAGCCAACTTCTGACAGGAAAGAAATACACTTGGGAGTTTTAAACAATATATATTGGGTCAGTTTCTAATTTCCTTATGGTTATTTGATTTAAGAAGCATCTTTAAAGGAAAATGCTGCATTCTCAACAGACAGTCAAAATAATTATAGCATCCCTCCATTATGATTCCACACATTGTGATTCTGTCTCCCTCCCTTTCTTATAGGTATATTTCTCATAGACAATTAGTGGATTCTCCATCAAAGGACCTACCTAAAATGTCACTAACACCCTAATGACACACAAGTCCCTGTCAGCCCACAGTCAGGTTTGGAACAAAGCCAAGGCCATCCTTTGGAGCCTGTAATGCCCTGTGGGGCATAGCTACTCTGCTAGGCATACTGCTCTGGTTTATTGAGATAAGCACCTGCTCTCAGAGACTGAAGGAGGCTGTACAGGCATGTTTGATAAGGGCAGTTTGAAGCTCATATTCTATAGGCAGAGCACCCTTTTAGCCCATTTTGCAGTTCTAGCATCTGGTAGTCCCATTCCCGCATGCCCCCTAGCCTCTTACTTCTCACCCTCCTGCCCCACAACAACTGTCTGAGAACCCTACCTCAGGTTGGATCACCACCATGGAATTTTAAGAAAGGCTAAGCCATGCCAGGAAACTGGATCAGCAGAAAACACTGGAAATGATGGAGTCTCTCTGGGATATGACAGTGAGGGGGAGTGGCTGGATTAACTTGCTTACAGAGTCAGAGTCAGACACTTCGGGGTCCTAGAAGGCTGCATTTAGTTTGAATAAAGAGCTATATAAACCAGCAGCATGTGTATAGCAGAGGATGGCTAAGTCGGTCATCAGTGGGAGGAGAGGCCCTTGGCCCTGTGAAGGTTCTATGCCCCAGTGTAGGGGAATGCCAGGGCCAGAAAGCATGAGAGGGTTGGGTGGTGAGCATGGGGAGGGGGGGGGGAACGGGGTTTTTTTTTTTTTTTTTTTTTTTATTTTATTTTTTTTTTTTTTTTTTTTTTTTTGGGGGGGGGGAGAGGGGAACCTGGGAAAGGAGATATTGTAAATAAAGAAAACATCTAAGAAAAAAATTAAAAAAAGAGCTATATTAAACATCAGAGTCCATGTGTGATTGTGGAGCAGCTGGAAGCAGCATCCTCCACCATAGATTCTGAGAGTAACAAATCAGACTCTCAAACAACCAAGTGCCACACAAAACTGAACAACCTACAGACAGTGTTCTGCCCCCTGAGTTTAGGTAGTTACCCAATTAAATTATCCTTTGACCCCACTCTTTAGTGAAAAGCCATTCTGTATAACCAAATCCGTTGGGCCTTTTGATACAGTTCTGATTTAGTGGGTTTTGTTTTAAAAGCACAGCTCAGGAGTGAACTAGATTTGGGGTAAAAACAATGCAAGCATGATTTCCTAAGATGACAGACGCATCTACAGTTCCTTTCACCACAACTCTCCTCATCCCTGGGCCTTGGAGGAAAGAGGCAGGTGGAATGGCTCCGCTCACAAACTCTTGCCATGTAAAACTGACAGTCTGAGTTAAATCCCCAGAACCCACATAAAAAGAAGGAGGAAACCTTAAGGTTGCCTTCTGTGATCGTTTGAAAGAGAAAGGCCCCTCCACCTCAAAAGACACATAAGAAAGAAGTTTTCATATTTTTCCCTGCTTGCTTTCACTCTTGCTGGGAAGTTCATCTGTCTTGTTGCAGCAACATCCCTGCACTGCTATCAAATACTGGTTTGTTGGTTTGTTTTTTTCTGGTCTAACAATGTAAACTGAAGACCAGCAATGCCACAGAATCCTCCAGGTATTTAGCAACTGGATTGGAACTGCTAAGACACACAGCTTTGTGGACTGAACAGCAATCATGTTGTTGGCCTCTCTGGTATGAAAGTTTACTGAGGAATTACATCACTGGGGGCGAGCTATGGATTTTACTATCCTAGAGTATTCTACTCTAGGAATTATTTCACTTTCTTTTAAAATGTTACAGAGATGAGTGGAAAATCTTAGGTAAGAAAAGCATGGCTTCAGATCCCAGCTCTACTGTTTACCTATGTGACGCCTCACATGCTTTTTAAGCTCATCTATTAAATATGAGTGACCCAGTTGTTATCTTTGGGGTGTTTTGTTTTGTTGTTTTGTTTGCTTTGATAAAACACTGTGGCCAAAAGTGAGTTGGAAAATTATTTTGCATATCTTCCAAGTGATCATTCATTCCTGAGAGAAGCCAGGCTAGGAACTCAAACAGGGCAGGAACTGCCTCCAGAGGCCAAGGGGAGGCCATAAAGGAATTCTGCTTAACTGACTTGCTCCTGACAGCTCACTCGGGCTGCTTTCTTATAAAAGAACCTAAGACCACTAGCCCATGCTGGCCCCACCCACAATGAGCTGGGCCCGCCATCAATCACTAATTAAGAAAATGCCCTACAGGTTTGCCTACAGCCAGATCTTGTGAAGGCATTTTCTTAATTGTGGTTCCCTCCTTTCAGATGATTCTAGCATTGAGTCAAGGTAACATTAAAAACTAGCTAGCACAATTGATCCCTTGTCAACTTGACACACAAACACATTACTGTTCAGCCATAATTTCTCACTTCTTGTTCATCCTCAAGATCACACATCAATCACAATATAAAACATTCCAAATTTTAAAAGTTCCACAATCTTTAAAAATTGAAATGCTTGTGGGGTCTTTCACAGGGCAGTTATGCTAGGTCCCTTTTTGTGAGTGCTCCATAGCCTCAGTAATAGTGTCAGGCCTTGGGACCTCCCCTTGAGCTGGATCCCACTTTGGGCCGGTCGCTGGACTTTCTTTTCCTCAGGCTCCTCTCCATTTCCATTCCTGTAATTCTTTCAGACAGGATCATGGGTCAGAGATGTGACTGTAGGATGGCAACCCCATCCCTCACTTGATGTCCAGTCTTCCTGCTGGAAGTGGGCTCTATAAGTTCCCTCTCCCTACTGTCCAGTATTTCATCTAAGATCCCCTCCCTTTGAGTCTTGAGAGTCTCTTACCCCCTAGGTCTCTGGTGCATTCTGGAGGCTTCCTCCAACCTCATATTTCCTGAGGTTTCCTGTTTCCATTCTTTCTGCTGGCCCTTAGGGCTTCAGTCCTTTTCTCTCACCTAATACCAGATCAGGTTCCCTAATACCATATCTCCCCCAAATCTCCCCCCATCCACTTTCCCTCCCAGGTCCCTCCCTCCCTCCCCACTTGTAATTGCTTTCTTCTCTCTTCCAAGTGGGACTGAGGCATCCTCACTTGGGCACTTCAGCTTGTTGACCTTCTTGAGTTTTGTGGACTGTGTATTTTGGGTATTCTGTACTTTTTTTTTTTGGCTAAAAATAGATGCAGATATTCGCACCCGACCAATGGATAGAAACAGCTGACCCCTGTTGCTTAATTAGGGCAGGCTGAAAGAAGCTGAGAAGGGCAATCCTGGAGGAGGACCAGCAGTCTCAATTAATCTGGACCCCCAAGATCTCTCAAACACTGGACCACCAAACAGGCAGCATACAGCAGCTGATATGAGGCCCCCAACACACATACAGTAGAGGACTTCTGGGTTTGCATTCACTCAGAGATGATGCATCTAACCCTCAAGAGACTGGAAGCCCCAGGGAGTTTAGAGATCAGGTGGGGTAGGGGGTGGGGACATCCACGTAGAGACAAGGTGGGGTGGGGAGGAGGTATGGGATGTAGAACAGTCAGAGGGTGGATGGGAGGATAAAATATGGAGTGTAAGAAAGTAAAAATAAGAAAACTGACAACAACAACAACAACAAAATCAAACACTTAAAAGTCCATGATCTCTTTAAAAATAGTCAAAATCTGTCAACCGTGGGGTCCTGTAAAAAATAAAAATAAAAATAAAACAGTAAAAGCTGCTTTCATACTTAAGAGAGATGCACTAGGACATAGTCACAAAGTGAACAAAACAAAACCAAACACCAACAGTGTAAATAACTCAATGCCCAACGTCTAGGATTCACTTACAGTCTTTTGGGCTCCTCCTTAGGGTTTGGGTCTCTGGTTTATCCTCTGCAACCCACTCAGCTTGTCTCCTAGGCTTAGGAAGGCTCCATTCCAGGGTTGCTGCTGTTCTTAGCCCTTTCCCATGGTACTGGTGCCTCCAAAATGCCTGGATCCTCTATTGCAACTGGGCTGCACTTTTACCAGTAGCCTTTCTCAGGCTTTAGGAACTTCAGCCCTGCCACAAAATGCCAAGCCTCAGCTGCTTGCTATGATCCCTTCATATCTTTAAAATCAGTACCACCTGGTGACTCTCACACTACCAAATTGAGCCATCAGCACAAGGTACAAACTTTGCCACCTCTGGAACAGAGCGTCTATAGGTTGATCCTGACTGAGGAAAAACTTCCCAGAAGGCTTTCACCTCAATGGCGCTGGTCTCTTCCTGTTGGCCTCAGCTGACCAACATCTAGTGTCCCAGCAAAGGTTCTAGTGGTTCTGTTCCCTTGTTAATCACAGCTGACTCTTTAGCTCTAACTGACCAAACACCATATATTCTTCGCACAAGTGGCCCGGTAGACCCTTTGCTTCCCTCTGAAACTTTACAAGCGAGCCCTCCATCTTCTGCACTGCTCTCAACATTCTTATCTTCCAAGTTCCGACAGAACAGCCCACTGAGCCCTGAGCATTCAATGTCTTTCCAGCCCAAAGTTCAAACGGCAACACAGCCCTCCCAAAACACAGAGAGCTGGATCTGTCTATGTCAGCAATAACCCACAACTCTGGCACAAATTTCTGTCTTAGGATTTTTACTACTGTGATGAAATTCCATGGCCGAAAGCAAGCTAGGAAGGGAAGGGTTTATTTTGCTTCCATTTCCATGTAGCCATCCATCACTGAGGAAAGTTGGGACAGGAACTCAAACAAGGCAGGAACCTGGAAGCAGGAGCTGATAGAGGAGTGCTGCTTTATCAACCTCAACTCGATACAAGCCAGAGTCATTGTAGAGCAGGGAGCCTCAACTGAGAAAAAGCTTCCATAAGATCCAGCCTTAGACAGGCCTGTAGAGCATCTTCTTAATTAGTGATTGATGT
>JADRCD010103759.1:29477-47791 GCA_019843815.1 Montemys delectorum | reverse complement strand
TTTTTGGTTTTTTGAGACAGGGTTTCTCTGTGTAGCCCTGGCTGTCGTGGAACTCACTCTGTAGATCAGGCTGGCCTCGAACTCAGAAATCCGCCTGCTCTGCCTCCCAAGTGCTGGGATTAAAGGCGTGCACCACCACCACCCGGCCAAACTTGGATTTTCAAGCTTGGCAGCATCACCCTTACCCTCAGAACCATCTTGCTGGCCCGTTGTTTTAGTTGTCTGTCATCTACTTTTTAAAAAAAAATGTTTGTTTATTTTTATATTATGTGCATTGGGGTGTTTTGCCTGCATGTATGCCTGTGCGAGGGTGTCCAATCCCCTGTGAAACTGGAGCCACAGACGGTTGTGAACTGCCATGTGGGTGCCAGGAATTAGCCTAGGTTCTCTGGAGGAGCCAACAGTACTCTCTGGTACAGACAATATCATTGTCTCTCTAGCCCCTTGGCTCACATTTATTTGTTTGTTTGTTTGTTTGTTTACTTAATGTGAGTGCTCTGTTTTTATGTACACCTACATGCCAGAAGACGACATCAGATCCCTTTATAGATGATTATGTGGTTCCTGGGAATTGAACTCAGGACCTCTGGAAGAACAGCCATTGCTCTTAACCACTGAGCCATCTCACCCAGCCCTTGATCCACTTTTCTAGTTCATACTTACATATTGTGTTGTCTGCCCCACCTCATTATTTGGTATATGGAAATCCATTAGCTCTGTATCATTTGTTGAATGGACTTGGTACCCTTCTTAAAAATCAGTTACGAAGAAAAAAGCCTGTCATCCCATCAAACAGAAAACTAATCAGGAAAACAAACTTGACTGCAACTTGGGCTATATAGTAAGACTCTACTTCAAAAAACACAAAATGAGGGGCTAGAGAGATTGTTCAGTGGTTAAGAGTATTGGCTGCTCCTGTAGAGAACCTAAATTCTGTTCACAGTACCTATGTCAGATGGCTCACAACCCCCTATAACTCCAGCTCCAGGGGATCCGGTACCCTCTTCTAGCCTCTGTGGGTACCTGTATATATGTGGAACACATATACACACATTAGTTTTTAAATTTTAACTTAGGGAAAAACAACAGCCACAAAATAAATGGATTAAGGAGACTGTCAATAAAGTACTTGCCAAACAAGCATGAGGACTGGAGTTCCATTACAAGTACCACGCAGAAAGTCGGGCTTGATGATGTGAACCTCTTGGTGATGTGCACCTGTAACCCTCACACTGGGAAGCAGAGGTAGGAGGATCCCTAGGACTTGCTAGCCATCTAGTCTGGCTGAATTGGCAAGCTCCAGGTTCAATGAGAAACCCTGCTTAAACAAATGAGGTAGAGAGCCTGACCTTACCTTTACACAAAATGTGGAAGGTTTCAGCCAATAAAGCAGGTTCTACCATTCAGCTATACTCATAGCACTCATGATCATTACAGGTTTTGTTTGTTTGTTTGTTTTTAATTAAATCTTATGGTTTTAGTTATGTAGGTTTTTTTGTTTTGTTTTTGTTTTTTGATTTTTGAGACAGGGTTTCTCTGTGTAGCCCTGGCTGTCCTGGAACTCACTCTGTAGACCAGGCTGGCCTCGAACTCAGAAATCCGCCTGCCTCTGCCTCCCAAGTGCTGGGATTAAAGGTATGTGCCATCACGCCCGGCTCAGTTATTGTAGTTTTATATTAGTTTTGAAATTTAGAATATTGAGTCCTCCAGCTTTTTTTCCCCCAGGATTATTACAGAACCACTGCAGTTCCATGTGAATTTTAGGATCAGCTTTTTTATTTTACACTAAAGGCTATTAAGTTTTCATAAAGAGGTCAATGAAATAGCTACATTAATAAAGATTTTTACGTTTTTTCATTGTAATTTGTTTCTGTCATAGAGATATAAAAATGTCAACTTGACACAGTCTAGACTCACCTGGAAAGAAAGTCTCCAAAAGAGATTAGATAGATTAGGTTTTCCTGAGGAAATATCTGTCGAGTTTATCTTGGTTATGTTAGTAAAGGTAGAAACTCTTCCCTAGACAGGGATCCTGGCGTGTGTAACAGTGAAGAAGACAAGCTGTACATGGGCATGCTTGCAGTAGTTCATTGCCTCTGCTTTCAGCTGGGTGTTTCTCCCCCAAAGTCCTGCTGCTGAGACTTCCCTGCCAGGATGAGCTGCAACCTGGACTTGTTATCCAACAAACCCTTCTCCCTTACGTTGCTCTTGTTACAGCAGCAGGAAGGGAAATGAAAATCCAGTGTCTCACTCTAGCTCGGGCTGGCCTGATACTTGCGGTGATCCCCCTGCCTTTAGCCTCCTGAGCTGCTGAGATTAAAGGAGTGCTTCACCACCAGCCAGCATAATGCTTTCATTTTAAAATTTTATTTACTAAGGAGAGGGGAGGAATATTGAAATTGAACCAAGATCTGAAATCCTAAATCTGAAGCATTTTCATTATCAGGAAGAAAATCACTAGAAATCACTAGTGGAAAATGGTTGTCCAAATAACATCTCATGTAGTCTTAAACTAATTTCTATGGAATATGAACCCTTAGACAGTTGAAAAAAAACATACGAGTCATTTTAACCTTTGGTTATATTTTCCAGTTGGATGAGTGAGTGAATGACTGAGAGAGAGAGGGTAGGGGGCTGTGTTGGGATGGCTTAACTGGGTTCAGATTGACCAATGGACATGCCTGTGGGAGATTGTCTTGTTTATTGACATAGGAGGGCCCAGCCTCTGGTGGGTGGCACCACTGTCTGGAGAGGTGGTCCTGGGTTGTATAAGAAACCTGGCTAAGCATGAGCCAGCAAGCAGTGTCCTTCCCTGGTTTCTGTTTTGAGTTCCTGCTCTGACTTCCTCAGTTTTGGACTGTAACCACCATTTCCTCCCCTAAGTTGCTTTTGGTTAGAACGCTTTATCACAGTGACAGACAGGACTAGAAGAGGTGCTGGCCAAAACAGACTATTTTCAAGTCAGGCGTGGTGGCATGCAACTTTAATCCCAGTGCGCAGGAGGCGGAAACAGATGGATTTCAGTGACTTCGAAGCCAGCTTGCTCTACAGAGTGAGTTTTAGGACAGTTAGAGATATGTAAACAAACCTTGTCTCAATGAAAAAAGAAAGAAAGGAAGTAAGGAAGAAAGAAAGAAAGAAAATTTAATATTGTATACCATTTCTAAATCTCATCCCCTATATATTTTATATAACTTAGGCCTTTCCTGACTTGGTAAGGTTTCCTTGCTTTGTCTTAATCTTTCCCATTCTTTAACTATGTAGCTATCTAAACAGAGGGCAAAATCTTATCATACAGAAATCCTTTAAGATTAAAAATGCCTTTTAAAAAAAAATTTAATTTTTTTTTTAAACTCATACTTGGTGAGTTTTTAATTTTTTTTATTATTTTATGTACATTGGTGTTCTGCCTTCATGTATGTCTGTGTGAGGGTGTCAGATCTCCTAGAACTGGAATTACAGACAGATGTGAACTGACATGTGGGTACTGGGAATTGAACTGGGATCCTTTGGAAGAGCAGCCACTGCTCTTAACCTTTGAGCCATCTCTCAAATGTCATTTTTCTTATATCCTTCTAACATTTGATTTTTCTATTTACTGCCTCCCTTTTTAAATATCATGAAACATATAACATTAGCAAATAAATAGGCCAACTTATTAAAGAACAATTAAGTTTAAGCTATATCTAAGGCATGTGATAGACTGAGATCCCTTGTATGCCTGTTGTTAAACTGTGAGGTTTGTAAGTACCCAAGCAAAACTCATAGAAAACACAGGCCAGCCTGTGCTCAATAGACAGACTTTCCTTGAAGAGGAGGAGGAAGATGTAAAGCATGCCAGCTAAAGTCTTTGTGTTCTCTAAAGGTCAGAGACTGACCTGTAGTGGGGCTTTTGCTTTTGAATGAGCAGTAATTAACAGATAGAGAGGCAGCAGGTAGATAGCAAAACCAGTGTCTGCAGGCTAGCAGAAACCACCTGAGGACCCCTGTTAAAGCTGGCACGCTGGACTGACAAGTGGGAGCTTCCAGGCAGTCCTGTGTCCTTTCCATGGATAAACTTCTAGTTATCCATTTTTACTCCCAACATATTTATATCATAGCATAAAAAACAGTGACTTTTAGGGGCTGGAGGGATGGCTCAGTGGTTAAGAGCACTGGCTGCTCTTCAGAGGACTTGGATTTAATTGTCAGCGTCTATACCATGTCTCACAACCAGCTGTAACTTTTTTGTAGATCCAGGGGATCTAATGCCCTCTTTTGGCCTCACATTGCACACATGTGGTGCACAGACATCCACCCAAGCAGTATATCTATATACATTAAAAAAAGAAACATGGTAGTTTGAATGAGAGTGTCAGCCATAGGCACAGATATTTGAATAATTGGTCCCAGTTGGTGGTGCTGTTTGAGTAGGTTTAGGAGATGTGGCCTTGCTAGAAGAAATATGTCACTCGGTGCTGGTTTGGGGGTTTTATTTATTTGTTTGTTTGCTTGCTTGCTTCCTTTTTTGTATTTGGGGGTTATTTATTTGGTGTTTTTTGTTTGGTTGGTATTTTTAGGCAGGATCTCTTTATGTTGTCCTAGAGTTTGCTGTGTCTAGCCTCTGCCTCCTGAGTGTTGGTATTAATGTACACCACATCCAGATTTTGAAGTTTTAAAAGCCACACTCCCATCTCTGCTTTGTGCTTGCTGTTTAAGATGTATGCTCTTGGCTTGTTTCCCCAGCCACCAGGCCTGCTGCTGCCATGTGCTCTTTACCATTATGAGTCTAACCCTCTGGAACCATAAGCCAAACTGCCTTCTGTAAGTTGTTGTGGTCACGATGTTCTATCACAGCAGGAGAAAAGTACCTTTAAATTTTATAAGCTCCCCCTAGGGGGCTGGAGAGATGGCTCAGTGGTTAAGAGCACCACCATCCAAAATGAGATCTGATGCCCTCTTCTGGAGTGTCTGAAGACAGATACAGTGTACTTAAATATAATAAATAAATAAATAAATAAATAAATAAATATTAAAAAAAAAAAAAAGCTCCCCCTAAGGGATAGGAATTCCATAGGAAGATCAACAGAATCAACTGTTGATTCTGTTGGGGCTCTCAGAGACTGACCCACCAACCAAAGAACATACATGGGCTGGACCTAAGCCTCCCTGCAAATAATTAATTAATTAATTAATTAATAAAAAACTTTGTAAGTTTATAGATATGTGGCCACCAGCACTCCAGGCCAAGGAGGATCAAGCTGACAGCGCTATCTGCCTTTATCTGTGTTAGCTTTCAGACCTTGAAAGTTGGTACCCCTTATCAGAATCTACCAGCATGGGAGGACAGGCAATCCTAAGAAACTCCAAATGTCCTCATTCTTACAAAGGGCTTTTTGTAGGATAATGAAAAACAATTGATATTTTTCCTTAGAAGCCATTTTTATTATCCGCCACTCTAAATCTAGGCCAGAATTGAATGCAGAAAAGTCTCAGGCCTTTCTTCCTTTGAAGGTCTGGATTGCACTGATACAGTTAGGGTGCCTTCTTACTGTCCAAGACAAAAAGATCATATACTGAAGAGTCTTCCAGGTCTCCTTTGTCTTCTTCTCCAGAACACTATCTGAAGATCTTCCTGTGTTTTCCATCTCCTGTCATGAGCAACACAAGGACAGGAGGCAGGCCACACTCAGCAGTGATGCCTGAGTTCTTGTGTCCCATCCTCCCTTATTAGCAGCCGTGAGGAGGGGAAGCCTAGCATACTAGCTACCTGCACCATTGAGACTCTACTTGACCTTAATGCCCTATGACCTTGATGAATTCTTCCTGTATTTTTCCAAGTTAACTTTATCAAGAAACAACCAGGGGACAGGGGAAAGCCAACCATTTGGCTCAACCACTTGTCGGTACAGGGGAAACTCTTAAGTTTCCTTAAGAATCCAGTTGGTACATTAAGTGAAACAGTGTTCCAAAGCCAGGATCCCATGGTGGAGGTCTGGAATTGCCTCCTTAGTCTGATAGAGGAAATTAGCCTTATCAAATTGTCAGCAGAGGCGCTCAGAAAGCATACATGAGTACAGTCACCTGAGTTAGGTTAGCATAGTTGTAGTGGGAGAAAAATATATGTGGAACAGGAGAAGGTGACCTGAGGTATGTAGCATGGAGGGGAATTGTAAGCTGGCCTTGAATTTGAAGTTGTGGCAATCCTACTGCCTCAGTTTTCTAAATGCTATGAGTATGTACCATTCATGGTCAGCTCACAGTAATGATTTCTGTGTTGAATGTGTATCCTGCAGTTTTGATGGAACTGTCTATTATTTTGTTATTTCTTTAGAATTTTTCACATATAAAAGATGGTGTTGGACTAGGTTTGATGACACATGCCTTTAATCTCAGAACTCAGAGGCAAACAGATTTCTGTGAGTTTGATGTTAGCCAGTGCTGCCTGGTGAAACTCAGTTCTCGAAAAAGATCATGGTAAGCTAGGCATAGTGGCATAGGTCTTTAATCCCAGAACTCAAGAGGCAGAAGAAAGGGCATCTTTATGAGTTCTAGGCCAGCCAGGGCCACACAGTGAAACCTTGTCTCAAAAAACAAAAAACAAAAAACAAAAAAAAAACCCAACAACAACAACAAAAAATTAAACTAATATTGTCCGTAGATAAAAATTCTTTCTCTTTTTCAACCTTGTTGTCCTCTATTTCTTTTCCTCACCAGAGTGTTCTAGCTGGAACTTCTAGGATAGAGATGAAGAACAGGGAGAAGGATGGGATGTGCTAATGTTGTTACTGAGCTCTTTTTTGTTTGTTTGTTTGGTTTTTGTTTTTTGTTTGTTTGGGTTTTTTTGTTTTGTTTTTGTTTTTGTTTTTCAAGACAGGGTTTCTCTGTGTAGCCTTGGCTATCCTGGAACTCACCCTGTAGACCAGGCTGGCTTGGAACTCAAAAATCCACCTGCCTCTGCCTCCCAAGTGCTGGGATTAAAGGTGTGCACCACCACAGCTCAGCCACAAAAGTCATTTTAAAGTGTCACTTTTTTTAAACAAATGAAACATGGGGATCTTACATAGGGTACCCTCATATAGGGATCAGCGCTAAGTGAGTGTATTTGGAAATGTGCAGACTCCTATAGAGGTAGAGGCCAGAAGGCATCAGATCCCATCAGTCTGGAGTTACAGACTTTTGTGAGCCTCTATGTGGGTACTGGGACTAGAGCCTGGGTCCTTCAGAAAAGTAGCTAGTGCTCTTAACTGCTGAGCTGTCTCTCCTACCCAATTCATTTTTTAATGTGAGTACACTGTATCTGTCTTCAGATACACCAGAAGAGGACATCAGATCTCATTACAGATGGTTGTGAGCCACCATGTGGTTGCTGGGATTTGAACTCAGGACCTCTGGAAGAACAGTCAGTGCTCTTAACCGATGAGCTATCTCTCTAGCCCCCCACCCCCACCCCATTCATCTTTTAAAAGGAAAAGAGAAGATAACATCCTAAATGTAGTCCTTGTGGAGTCTTTCCCAGCCATCCTCCCCACCCATTCTCTTCTCTTTTCAGCCTTTTTATCTGTTTTGCTCTCGCTTCTATCATCAAGGAGTTTAGTTATCTAGCTGCTTGTCCACATATTCTATAATATGCTACCTCCCTAAGAACTGTGGCTAGATCTCCCTAAAACAGCCTTTCTATAATAATCACATGGTCAGCGTGGGAAAGAATCCCTGTCTTTAGGACATCTAAATTCGGGGGCTGGAGAGATGATTCAGTGGTTAAGAGCACTGACTGCTTTTCCCTAGGTCCTGAGTTCAAATCCCAGCAACCACATGGTAGCTCACAACCATCTGTAATGAGATCTGATGTCCTCTTCTGTAGTGTCTGAAGACAGCTACAGTGTACTTACATAATAAATAAATCTTTGGGCTGGAACAAACAGGGCCAGAGTGAGGAGGAAAAAAAAAAGACATTTAAATTCTAATGACTTAGGCATATACACAGCTCAAAATGAAGTTGTGCTCATAGCAGCTTTATAATAGGGATTTAAAAAGGAGAAGGAATGAAGGCAGCACACATCTTTAATCTCAGTGCTTTGAAGGCAGAGGCAGATTGATCTCTGAGTTCTAGGCCAGCCTAGTCTTCATAGTGAGTTCCAGGACAGCCAGGGCTACACAGAGAAATCCTGTCTCAAAAAACCAAAACCAAAACCAAAACCTTACAGGGCAGTGGTAGTGCATGCTTTTAGTCCCAGCACTTGGGAGGCAAAGGCAGGCGGATTTCTGAGTTCGAGGCCAGCCTGGTCTACAGAGTGAGTTCCAGGACAGCCAGGGCTACACAGAGAAACTCTGTCTCAAAAAATCCAAAAACAAAACATGCAGCTAGCTTAGTTTTCTATTTTGTGTTACTGGAGATTGCACTTATGACTTTGTGCATGCTAGGCAGTCATCCGTTCAACTACAGCCCAGTCTGTCTAATCTTTATGTTTAGGAAACACTATTTTTTTTTGTTTGTTTGAAATTGGACGTTGTAGCCCAGGCAGGCTTCAAATCCTACAGTACTGTTATGATAGAGTGTCAGGTTGCATCTGGCTTGCTGCTTTTTTAGCATTCCCTTCTCCCCTTCTCTGGGTATTGCTCAGTTTTTATGTTGGGAAGTCATTTGTTTTTAAATATGATTTGAATTTTTTACATATTTTTCTTGTGCTTTACAGAAAGAAGGCCTTTCTAAATTCAATAAGATTTATGAATTTGACTATCATCTGTATGGCCAGGTAAGTGCTAAAGTGTTTCCATCATAAAGATGACATATAAGACAGGCATGGTGGCTAACCTCTGGTAATTTTAGCTTTTGGGAAGCTGAGGCAGGAGGGTTGTTTTTAACTTGCAGCCAGGCCAGGTGTTTTAGTTAGGGTTACTATTAATGTGATGAAACCCGTGACCAGAGCAACTTCAGGTTAGCGCCCATATCACAGATTATCATGGAAGGAAGTCTGGATAGTTACTCCAGGTGAGCAGGAACCTAGAGACAGGACTAGATGCAAAGGTGATGGAGGAGTGGAGTTTACTGCCTTCCTTATTGGCCTGCTTTCTTAGAGAAGCCAAGACCACCAGCGCAGGGGTGGCACCAACTATGATGGACCTGGACTCCTCCATCAATCACTAATTAAGAAAATGACCTACAGCTGGATCCTCTGACCTTTAACCCCCTAGGGTTTCTTGTTATTAATAAAATATGGTAGTGCGGCTGGGCGTTGGTGGCTAGTGGTGTGCCCTTTAATCTCAACGCTTGGGATGCAGAGGTAAGCAGATCTCTGTGAGTTCAAGGCCAGACTAGCATACCATATGGAGGGCCAGGACAGCCAGGACCATAGAGAGACAAACCTTTAATAAATATGGAGAGAGAGCATGAGTGGTGGTTGTATCAACATGGTTTTGGTTTTGAGGAGTTACACTTAGTTCCTGTCTTTTCCATCAACTGTGTTTGTTCTTAGTTCTGTTCGTTGTTCTTTTCCTTTCCTTTGAATGACTTGGGAAAGTACAACTACAGAATGACTAACTTCAGTTTTGTTGTTATTCAGAATGTTACTATGATAATGACGTCAGTCTCTGGACATTTGCTGGCTCATGACTTCCAGATGCAGTTTCGGAAATGGTCAGTACAATTAGTAAGGAAATAAGTAGTGACGGAGATTTTGAAGCATGTTGGTCTTACCGTGTCATTTATAAAATACTAATGTTTTTATTTGTTTGTTTATTTATTTTGGTTTTTCTTTTTTTTTTTTTTCTGGTTTTTCGAGACAAGGTTTCTCTGTGTAGCTGGCTGTCCTGGAACTCACTCTGTAGACCAGGCTGGCCTCAAACTCAGAAATCTGCCTTGCCTCTGATTCCCAAGGGCCGGGATTAAAGGTGTGCACCACCACTGCCCAGCTAAATGCTAATTTAAAATTCTAAGGTTATATGACCTGCTGTAAGTTTTTATCGTACCTTTAGAATCAACACTCACTCTGAGGTGTTCCCCTAAATATACTTTTTAAAGTGGATTCCAGAGTTTTTTCTCTGCATCTCCTATTAATCTGCTTGGGAGAGTGGACAGTGTGCTATTTAGAAAATCATAGCTTTTCATCCTCTGGCCAGTTTTCCTCCTTTTCTCTCTCTTTTGAGACCTGGTCTTTCTCCAGTCTTTCTGACTCATCTTCCCAAGTGATAGCTGTCATGTGGTACTACGCCTAGCTTTATTTGTTGCTGGGTTTTTTGTTTGTTTGTTTGTTTTATTGTATGTGTATGAGTACACTGTAGCTGTACAGATGGCCGTGAGCAATCATGTGTATGGTTGCTGGGAATCGAACCTCTGTCGGCCTGCTCACTTCGGCTTAATTCACTGTAGCTGTCTTCAGACGCACCAGAAGAGGGCGTTAGATCTCATTACGGTTGGTTGTGAGCCACCATGTGGTTGCTGGGATCTGAACTCAGGACCTTCAGAAGAGCAGTCAGTGGCTCTTACCTGCTGAGCCATCTCGCCAGCCCTGTTGCTGGGTTTTTGTTGGTGGTGTTATTTTGTTTTTTGGTTTGGTTTGTTTTTGAGTCTTGTTCTGTTCTGCTTAGACTGGCTTTTAATTCCTGGGACCTAGTGATTCTTCTGCTAGTCTTCTGAGTAGCATCTATGTCCCCAGCTTCTCTAAGCCATTTCCTGTGGGAGGGCCACTTGTGAGCCTGCTGTGGTCATACATTCTTAGTGCAGAGCTCTCTGTCTGTGCTGACAAAGGCCTATGTGGTTTTGTTTCTATTCTAGGCAGAGCTGCAATCCCCTTGTCCTCTTTGAAGCAGAAATTGAAAAGTATTGCCCAGAAAATTTTATAGACATCAAGGTAAGAGCTTTGGATGATACGGGACCCTGAGAGAGAAACAACCAGAAATCACTGGACTGACGGATTTCTATGTTTTTAATGCATTGGAATTTCCACCAACCTCAGTATATATAATTGGTTGATTATTTGTTTGTTTGTTTAAGACGTAGTCTCACTATGTAAACTTGTCTGATCTGGAATACGCTACCTAGGTAGACGAGACTAACCTTGAACTCATAGAAATTCACTTGCTGCTGCTGGGATTACAGGTGTGCACCACCATGCCCAAACAGTATCATGTCTTTAAAATATTCTACCTATTGCATAAATGAAGTGTTTTGTTTCAGAGATGGGGTCTTGCCATGTATTCCAGGCTGGCCTTGCCTCACCCAGGTACTCATTTTGAACTCTCAAGTGCTGAGCCATAACTCCAGTCTAAACTCAGCATCCAAAGAATTAAATGAAGCCTTTAAAAATGAAACTCAAGGAATAAATATTACTGAATGGCTCATTCTAGCTCCCATCTCACCCTGAGGTAAACTACAGAAGCTTCAAAGTAAGATGGAGCAATATGGACTCACATCTCTCCCAAAGAGAGGGCAGGAGAATCATTGCAAGGTCGAAACCAATGTTAGAAAAAGTTACAAAGCATAATTTATTGTTTACAAGTTAATTGTCATGAAGCCAAGGCCAGCAGATCTCTCAGTTTGAGACCAGCCTGGTCTACATAGCAAGTGTCAGACCAATCAGGACTATATAATGAGAACCTGTCTTAGCAAAGAAAATTGTCAGGCCAGCAAAATCCCGGTGACCTGTGTTCACTGCCAGGAACTAGCATAAAAGTGGAAAGACAGCTCGAGGTCACTCAGTGCTGAAAAGTGTTTTCTGTTCTTCCAAAGAACCCAAGTTCAGTCCATAGCACTCAGGTGGGCAGCTCCCAAGTACCCATAGCTCCTCCTCCAGGGGCCCAAATATCCTCTTCTGGCCTCTGACAGCACCCACACACCTGTGGTATATGCTTACATGGAAACACACACATGAATGAAAAGGATATTGAAAAAAAAAATACTAGGTGGAAGAGATGGCTCTGTAGTTAAGAACACATTCTCCTATTTGAATAAACTTGGCCTCAATTCCTAACACACATCAGATAGCACACAATCTCCTGTAACTCCAGCTCTAGGGAATCTAATACTTCTGGCCCCTTCCAGGAGGGTAGCTACATTCAATTGCACATGTCCCACACAATGGGAAGAGGAGGAGCCGGAGCCGGGCAGTGGTGGCGCACACCTTTAATCCCAGCACTTGGGAGGCAGAGGCAGGCAGATTTCTGAGTTTGAGGCCAGCCTGGTCTACAGAGTGAGTTCCAGGACAGCCAGGGCTACACAGAGAACCCTGTTTCAAAAAAAAAAAAAGAAGACGATGACTATGACGACGACGATGACAACGATTTAGTTCTGCTAAGTGGGAAAGTTTATTAGAATGAAACTCAGGGAGCAAGGCTGGGAATGAGCTAGATTTGTAGAGTGCATTCCTAGTATGCATGAAGCCCTGGGTTAATCTTTATACTCTATAAACCAGGTGTGGTAGCACATGCCTGTAATCTCACCACCAATGACTTGGATCCAGAGAAGCCAGAGATGACGTCTGTCAACTAGGTATCAAGTGCAGGGCCAGCCTGAGCTTCATGAGACCCTTTCTGTGGAGGGGAACAGGAGAAATTTACTCAGTGACTCAAACATGATCAGAACCACTGATGCTGGAAAGATTTTAGAGCTGAATTCTGCATTTCACCATGTTAACAAAGTTGTATGAAACCCCGAGTCTTCTATGTTCACGCATGTCTAAAGGATTGTACCAGACACTGTACCATGAACAATTTTCTCTGCTCTCCAACACCTGCAGAATTTGAGCACTCCAAGACTAGCAATGATCCTCCACCAGATTTCCTGATGCACTCTTTTGTTATTTTGTTCTTGTTTTTGAGATTTTTGTTTGTTTGTGTTTCATTTTGGAAGCATGTTCACTGTAACCCAGGCTGGCCTGAAACTCACAGCAATCTACCTCAACCTCCCAGGGATTGCAGACCTGGGCTGTGTTGCCTAGCTAGAGGTCAAAAGAGGATGTCAGATCCCCTAGAACTGGAGTTTCAGATGGTTGTGAGCTGCCACGTGGTCCTCAGGAAGAGTAGTCACTGAGCTATTTCTCCAGCCTGCTAAGTCAGATTCTTTAATGTAAAGGAACCAAGTAATTTCCCTTCTTCCTGTGCTCATTGTGCTTTCTCCCCATTACTTCAGAAAACTCTGGAACGAGAGACACAGCATTGTCAGGCATTGGTGATCTGGACTGACTGTGACAGAGAAGGAGAAAACATTGGATTTGAGATTGTCCATGTATGCAAGGCTGGTGAGTCTACTACTGAGCTTTTCTGCTTGGGGGAAGGGTGTGGTCTGTCTTATTTAGGGTTTTATTGCTGTGAAGAGACAGCAAGAAAAACATTTAATTGGGACTGGCTTACAGTTTAATGGGTTTACTCCATTATAGTCATGAACATGGTGGTATGCAGGCAGACATAGTACTGGATAAAAAACTGAGAGTTCTCCACCTTGATCCTCAGGAAGCAGAAGGAGAGACTGCCACACTAGGCCTAGCATGAGTATGAGAGACCTCAGAGCCCTCCTCAACAGTGACACACTTTTCATTCAAACTCCTGAGCCTACTGGGCCATTCCTATTCCAGCAACCATGGGGTCTTTAAGTGGGTCACTCAGGTTTCTCCATCTACAGTTCCCCTGAACTATTCACAGAACTACACATAGATGCACACATGCACATAATTAAAAACAGTAATAATCATTTTTGTTTGTTTGTTTTTGAGACAGTTTCTCTTTGTATCCTTGGCTGTCCTAGAACGTACTCTGTAGACCAGGCTGGCCTCAAACTCAAAGACCTACCTGCCTCTGCCTCCCAAGTGCTAGGATTAAAGGCATGTACCACCAGCGCCCAGCTATAATGAATTTATTTATTTATTTATTTATTTGTTTGTTTATTTTAATTTTTCCAGACAGGGTTCTCTGTTTAGCCCTGGCTGTCCTGGAACTCACTCTGTAGACCAGGCTGGCCTCGAACTCAGAAATCTGCCTGCCTCTGCTTCCCAAGTGCTGGGATTAAAAGCGTGTGCCACCACTGCCCGCTATAATGAATTTTTTTAAAGTCTATCTTCTTAATTGCCCATAGTCTTTTTATGGTATCTGACTAAGTTTTGGGAGCAGAAGTTTAGTGATAGGAGTGTTTTCCTGTCAGGCCAGTGAAGTGGCTCATCAGTAAGGGAGAGAAAAGACTGACACTGTTGTTCTCTATAAGCGTGTGACATGCGTGTACATATGTGTAGATGCACTGAATAAATAAGTTAATATGAAAAATTTAGGAAGGAGAGGTATAATTGTACACACTTTAATCTTAACATACAGGTCTCTGAGTTTAAGGACAGCCTGGAAGACATAGAGCACTTCAGGCTAGCCAAGGCTACATAGTAAGACCCTGTGTCAAACAAAAAAAAAAAGTACAAAGGTACTTGGGCCTAGAGAGATGACTCAGTAGTTAAGTACACTGGCTGCTCTTTCAGAGGACCCAGGTTTGTTTCTTATTATCTACATCGTGGTTCATAGCCAAGTGAAACTTTAGTTCTGGGAATCTGATACCTTCTTCTGACCTCTGAGGGCACCAGAAGTACATTTGGGGTGTGTGTGTATGTGTGTGTGTGTGTGTGTGTGTGTGTGTGTGTGTGTGTGTGTGCGCGCGCGCGCGCATATGCAAGTGAATTTAATTAGTTCTTACAGGGTTAATGACTTTAGGTAACTGAGGATTGGTGAGAAGCCTATCTCTACCTTAAATAATAGGTTTTAATTTTCCCTAAAGAAAAGACCCTTAAAGGTTTATGTCTGAATCTGTAACACTCCTGAGTGTTTAAATGCATGAACTTTAAAGGACAGCACATGTCCTATATTCTTTCCTGGAGAAACATTCTCCCAGTAGAACCTTTTTTTTTTTTTTTTTTGGTTTTTCGAGACAGGGTTTCTCTGTGTATCCCTGGCTGTCCTGGAACTCACTCTGTAGACCAGGCTGGCCTCAAACTCAGAAATCCTCCTGCCTCTGCCTCCCAAGTGCTGGGATTAAAGGCGTGTGCCACCACGCCCGGCTCCAGTAGAACCTTTAATTGGACCAACAAGATTACTCAGCAAATGAAGACATTTATCCCACAACCTTGGCAACCTGAGTTCAACGGCCAGGCCCCAGGTTCCAGGCCCCAGGCTCCAGGCCCCAAGCCCCACGCAAAAGTGGAAGAAGAGAACTGGCTCCATAAGCTCGTCCTCTGACCTCCTGAATGCCATAGCAAATACACCATAGGCTGCACAATAATATTTAAATTTTTATCATCTTTATCTTTGTCTCCCCAGCCCTCCCCCAAAATTTTAAGAGATCCTTTAACTCTCCAAGTTGTTTTTTTTTTTTTTTTCTCTCTCTAAATTTAGGCCAAAAGATTCAGATAAGAATTAGTATCAAAAAGTTCACTTAAAAGATTCCATTGGCCAGGCGGTGGTGGCACATGCCTTTAATCCCAGCACTTGGGGGAGGCAGAGGCAGGCGGATTTCTGAGTTCGAGGCCAGCCTGGTCTACAGAGTGAGTTCCAGGACAGCCAGGGCTACACAGAGAAACCCTGTCTTGAAAAACCAAAAATAAATAAATAAATAAATAAAAAGATCCCACTGTTATTTCTTTTTTCTTTTCATTTTCATTTATTTATTCTCTTTACATCCCAGTATCAGCCCCTCCTCTCCTCCCAGCGCCCCCCCCCCCCACACACACACACTGTACAGCTCCCTGCCATCCCCCCCCTCCTGGGTATTCTCCCGTCCTGGCACATCAGGTCGCTGCAATACTAGGTCCATCCTCTCCCACTGAGGCCAGACAAGCGGCCCAGTTAGGTGAACAGATCCTATAGTTATTTCTGACAAGATTTAAGTTAAAGGTTATAATACCCTTTCTCTGTCTGATATTTGTATTCCATTAATTTCAGCTAATTGTGAGAGGAAAGCAGTTTCTCGTACTGGATGTTGTGGTGGGATGTTGTCATGGTGGGATGTTGCCGTGGGATGTTGTGGTGGGATGGGATGCAGTGGTGGGATGTCATGGTGGAATGTTGTTGTGGTGGGATGCCGTGGTGGCTTGCTTTTGTGCCAAGGTGCAGTTATGATTAAGTTTGGCATCTATGCTTCTGTGTCTTCTGCAGTGAAGCCCAATCTACAGGTGCTGCGAGCCCGCTTCTCTGAGATCACACCACACGCTGTCAGGGCAGCCTGTGAAAACCTAACTGAGCCTGACCAGAGAGTAAGTGATGCAGTGGATGTGAGACAAGAGCTGGATCTGAGGATCGGTGAGGAGCCACATGGGGCTGCCCAGCACCTAAGGGCATCCTGGTGTTAAGTTATGGAGCTAACACAGCATTATGGTTTATTGCTTCCTTGTTCCCTTCCTTCCTCCACCCTTCTTTTCCAGGAGCTGCCTTCACAAGGTTCCAGACCCTGCGGCTCCAGAGGATTTTCCCTGAGGTGCTGGCTGAGCAGCTAATCAGCTATGGCAGTTGCCAGTTCCCCACACTGGGGTTTGTGGTGGAGAGGTTCAAGGCTATTCAGGCTTTTGTGCCAGAAGTCTTCCACAAAATTAAAGGTAAAGCCCAAGGTTTTTCCTGTAGGGTCTGTGCGCCCCAGAAAGACTAGGGGGCTGCAGAGCTTAAGGAAAGGCATGGCTATTGTTCTGCCTTGCTGCCTTTCACCTGCCCAAAGGGCCTTATGTGTCCAGACCCCTTTGTTTTCTCATTCTGATTACACCATTTTTCATTTGTCATGACTTCTCTGAGACAACCTCTGTTTGTTTACAGTAACTCATGACCACAAAGATGGGACTGTAGAGTTCAACTGGAAAAGATACCGTCTCTTTAACCATACAGCCTGTCTTGTCCTTTATCAGTTGTGTATGGAGGTAAGGAGTTTTTTGAGAGCAGTAATCTAGGAAGCATTCTCTCCAGGAGCTCTGTCCTATTGGCAGAGGTGATCCTGCACTAGTCCCCGCTGAGCTGTACTTGCTTGTTGGCTTAGAGTATACACTCCTAGGTCCTGCAGGATGGCTCAGTGCCTGCTGCCAAGTCTGAAAACCTGAATAAAATCTCTGGGAAATGAAAAAAAAAAAACCAATTGTGTGTGTGTTTGTGTGTGTGTGCTTTGTTTGTTTTTTGGTTGGAGGAAGTATTCCACAGCAATTGATCTAGCCTGGCCACTGATAAGTGGGATCTTTCTTCAAAGGCTGTCCTGAGGGAGTCTGAGATTGCGCCCCATTAGACTCTCAGCCTGAGGTTGAGCACTAACAGTCACCACAGGAGCTTGTCAGGTCTTCATCCTCAGGGAGAGACTGCAGTAGGGCATGGCCTGCTTTGTGAGGCAATAGTAGACCCTGATCTAATGGCAAGGAAAGCTGGGCATGATGGTGCATGCCCTTGGAGGGTAGATGTGGGAGGATCACCTCAATTCCTGGTCAATTTGAGTCTAACCTGGGCTGCATGAAACCAAAACTTTAAAACAAACAAACAAACAAGAAATTTTAAGTAGAACTTTTAAATGAAATCAGAAATTTTAGAAGTGAGTAGCTGAAATATATACTTTCACCAGAGATGAGGGTGAGCCAGTTAAGCACATTCAGAGCCTGGACTCTGGATCTGGGGAGGAATTTAAACATTTGATCCAACCTCCTTCCATTGCTCATATGAGGAAGTGAAATCACAAACAAAGGAAGTAATTTTGGAAAACAATAAATGTCAGGGCAAAAATAACAAGGAAAAAATCATAGAATGTGGTGTGAGGTAGTGTGGGGCTATTCTGGATGATGTGAGAGTAACATTGAGTGTCTGAAGTCTGTCCTCAGGAGCCACATACTGCACATTGTCCTCTGGCCTCCACATATGCATATGGCATGTGCAAGTAACCTTTACACATACACTATGGATAAAGTACACTTCTAATTGGCTATAGTGGCAACTAAGTAGCAAGTGACAGATTTTTGAGCTCCTTGGAAAGAACAGCTGGTCCCCACTCTATTGGGAAAGAGAAATTTGGATTTTCATATACATATCTCCTCATTAGGAAACCATTTCAGTTTCGTGTTCATTAACAGAGTCTTTGAAAGTTTTGCAGTTTGTGTTGTACGATTTTTGCTGTTTATATCTCAAGTATGAAGGTGCGTGATGTTAGGAATGGAACCCAGGATGGAACATGCTGAATAAGTGCTCTGACACTGACTTATACCCCCAGCACTACTAACCTGAATTTTAAAAGTAAAAAAAAAAAAAAATGTAGACAGCCAGGGCTACACAGAAAAACCCTGTCTCGAAAAACAAACAAACAAAAAATGTAACAGGGGCCTGGGTGGGTGGAGACTTTGCCTGTAACAGGGGCC
>JADRCD010103759.1:0-29467 GCA_019843815.1 Montemys delectorum | reverse complement strand
ACAGGGGCCTGGGTGGGTGGAGACTTTGCCTGTAACAGGGGGCCTGGGTGGGTGGAGACTTGGCTCAGATGCACGCCATGACTGGGATTTCATCAGCTCTAGCCATGGACTTAAAGACTTGTGACAATGTCTCTCATTCTTGACTTGAGTGAGAATGAAGTGGTGGCATCCACACCGTAATCCACACACAGGATGCCTGACATTACACGGGGTTCTTCCTGGACCAGATAGCAGGAGGGCTTGAGGTGCTATACTCTAAGCTAATGTGGGATTTGTGTTGTTGGCTTTGTAGGATCCGATGGCAACCGTGGTAGAGGTCAGATCTAAGCCAAAGAGCAAGTGGAGGCCTCAAGCTTTGGACACTGTGGTATGTTCCAGATAAGTTGTTCCAGGCACTAAGGAACACTTACTTCCTATTGTTGGGGCTACAGTTCTTCATGTCTGTGGCCCAGTGGAAGGAAGGAATATCCCCCATCTCGAGGTGATGCATGGTTGGTGGTGGTACACTTGGGAGGCAGAGGCAGGCTGATCTCTATGAGGTCAAGGACAGTCTGGTCTACAGAGGGAGTTCCAAGGCTATATAGAGAAACTCAGTCTTAAAATTAAAAAAAAAAAAAAGCCAAGAAGAAAAACACCAGGGAGGCCTGAGTTAGCTTGGCTTCTTAATAAGGAATTATAAAAGGTTCTGAAAACGAAGGAGGGCCTTGGGTATCCTACAATACCACCATTGCATAATCATAGAATTTTGATGTCTTCTTAGTCCTTTTTCAAACTTTTATGTTTTGGGGGGGTGCATTTTTTTGAGACAAGGTTTATAAGTAGTCCTGGAATCCATTATTGTAGACCAGCCTTAACTCAGAGGTATACCTTCCTCTGCTTCCTAAGTGTGGGGTTCAAATCATGCACTACCATGTTCAGCCTTTGCATATTGTCAACAGAAGAAAACAGCTTGAATATTAGAAGGCCTCAAAGATTGTTTCCAGTGTCTAGGGGAAACTTTTGAGAGTTGAGTTGTGTTCTCCAAGTGTGATTCACAGATTTTAGCATCCTTCTCTTGTCAGACTACTTGTTAAAGACACAGATTTTAGTTAGGGGTGGTAGTACATGTCTGTGATCCTAGCTATTAAGAAGCTGATGCTAGAATTTGAGGCTAGCCTGGCCTACATATAAAGCTCTTGACTTGAAAAAATATACTGTCTCAGTATGGTGCTATGAACCAGCTAACTTCTTGGACATGTATCAGCTATACATTATCTTGAAGAACCACTCACTGGCTTCCTTAGGAAGCTAGAGTGATGGATGCTGGTGATGGTAGCATTTGGAATGTAGAGGCAAGAGAATCATGAATTCGAGGACAGCCTGGACTATGTGAGGCTGTGTCTCAGACGAAAGAGAAAATAAAAATTATTTATGTTTTTGTTGTTTTTTTTTGTTTTGTTTTGAGACAGGATTTTACTGTGCATCCCTGGCTGGTCTGGAACTCACATGGATGAGGCTAACCTAGATCAGAGATCTTCAGTAGATGTCACAGAAGTTTCCCTGTCTCTGCCTTTCATGCACCTTTGTGCTCTTATTTGTTTTCTTGTTTTGGTTTGTTTGATTTGGTTTGATTTAAAGTACGTTTTAGACAACAACACCACTAGTTGAGATGTGCCTGGCAGACCCAGGAACCTTCCCTCGGGCAGTCTCTTCCTCTTGACATGATGGCTATATCTGAAGTGACAGGGCAGGACCTGCCTGAAGATGAGTTAGGTGCTTGTGTTGTCTGACTCTCAAGAAGCTTGATCCTTCTGTCTCTGTTGACAGGAACTAGAGAAACTGGCATCTCGGAAATTGAGAATAAATGCCAAAGAAACCATGAGGATTGCAGAAAAGCTCTATACACAAGGGTAAATATAAGAGCTCACAGAGCAATCTGAAATCACTCCTTCCCTTGTCCTCTGTGCTAGGAGCGTAATCCAAGGCCTTGCACACAGTAGGTATGCACACTACCATTGTGCTAAATCCTACTCTTGACTCCTCAGCAATTCTCCTGGGTCCTACCAAGTGTCGGCCAGCAGGCAGCACATTTAGGGTTTTTTTTTTTGTTTTTTTTTTTTTTGTTTGTTTGTTTGTTTTTTTGCCTGTCAGAATCCTCCTACGACTGTGGTCAGTGAGTACCTGGCAGTGAAGTGTTCTTATCACTGTTTGAGAACATGACAGGTGACTTGTCCAAATTGAGATGTGTTGTAAGTAGAAAATACACAGTAGGTTTTGAAGATATATATTTATATATATATATAAAGGACATGGGGCTGGAGAGATTGCTCTGTGGCTAAGAGCATTGACTGGTCTTCCAGAGGTCCTGAGTTCAACTCCTAGCAACATGGTGGCTCACAACCATCTGTAATGGGATCCGATGCCCTTTTCTGCTGTGTCTGAAGATAGCAACAGTGTACTCACAAACAATAAATAAACCTTGAAAAAAGAAAAGAAAGAAAGCCAGGCAGTGGTGACGCATGCTTTTAATCCCAGCACTTGGGAGGCAGAGGCAGGTGGATTTCTGAGTTCGAGGCCAACCTGGTCTACAGAGTGAGCTCCAGGACAGCCAGGGCTGTCTTGAGGAAAAAAAAAAAGAGACATGAAACATTCAACATTCAGGGTTTTTTCCTTTCTTCTTCTTTTTTTTTTTTTTTTAAAGATTTATTTTTATTTATTTTATGTGTATGAGTACATTGTAGCTGTATAGATGGCCATGAGCCATCATGTGTGTGGCTGCTGTTGATCTCAGGACCTCTGCCCAGTCGCTCGGCCTGCTCGCTAGGCCCCGCTCGCTCCGGCATAATTTACTGCAGCTGTCTTCGGATGCACCAGAACAGGGCGTCCGATCTCATTATGGGTGGTTGTGAGCCACCATGTGGTTGCTGGGATCCGAACTCAGTACCTTCGGAAGAGCAGTCAGTGCTCTTACCCACTGAGCCATCTCACTAGCCCTTTCCTTTCTTTTTTTAACACTAAGGATTAAATCCAGAGTATCCCTCACACATGCTAGGATGCTAGACACACAGTACCACTGAGCCATATTAGGCAATACTGTTTTGGGGGGTGTTTGTTTTGTTTGTTTGTTTTGTTTCGTTTTTAGGTTTATTTATTTTTGTTTTATGCATATGGGTTTTGCCTGCGTGTATGTCTGTGCACTATGTGTGTGCCTAGTGCCAACAAAGGCCAGAAGAAGGTGTTGGTTCCCCTGGAATTGGATCCCCTGGAATTGGAATTACAGACAGTTGTTAGTTTCCTTGTTGGTGCTGGGAATCAAACCCAGGTCCTCTAGAAGAACAGCCCATGCTCTGAGCCCCCTTTCTAACACTGGGTAACACTGTTCTTTATCTGCTTTAAGAAGAAGGTATATCGGGGCTGGAGAGATGTCTCAGTGGTTAAAAGTACTTGATACTCTTGCAGAGGACCTAGGTTCAATACCCACCCCCCACACAGTGGCTCATAACCATCTCTAACTCCAAAACTGAATTCTGAAAGTACCAGACACACTGGTGATGCACAGATGTATATTATATGTATGCAAAACAGATAGATAATAAAGTTAATCTTAAAAAGTTACAGAAGATTGTGCTGTTGGAACAGTCAGGCCCACTGAGGCTTCCCCCACACAGGGTCTTTCTGTCAGACTGGTCGCTATAAGGAGCCACTGGTATGCCCTGAGCCAAAAGGAACTGCTGAATCTTGGCCCTTTATAACGTACAGTGTGCTTTTGCTTTCTTGTCTAGGTTTGCAGAATGTCCTAGCAGGAAAGTCTGATGCTTTTGACCCCTTGAGGGCCCTGTCTCCCACTACCCTGCCTCAGCTTAGGTGGTTAACAGTACATTGGCAGTGTCAGTTGGGTGTCTACAACTTCCAGAGGTTACAGAGCAATGAAAAAGCCTAACAATGCCCTTCTGGTTGGTACCTTTCTCTTAGGTACATCAGCTACCCCCGGACAGAAACAAACATCTTCCCCAAAGACTTAAACCTGGTTGCATTGGTGGAACAGCAGACCCTGGATCCACACTGGGGGGCTTTTGCTCAGACCATTCTAGAGCGAGGTGGCCCCACTCCACGGAATGGGAACAAATCTGATCAAGCTCACCCTCCCATTCACCCCACCAAATACACGAGCAGCTTGCAGGTTGGTTCCTCTGAGTATGAACCCTGCTGGAGCACAGAGCAGGTGCAGGACAGGTGGTGAGGCCTGACTTGGCTCTGTTGGTTCTGGTTTTTGGAAACAGTGATACCAAATGTCTTTTATTTCAAGAGGGGAGTACAGGAAGCCTTCAGTGAATCTCTTTTTATGTTTTGAATTTCTTCAACCTTTGTGTTAAGACAAAGTTTCACTGTGTAGATGAGGCTGGCTTCATACTCAGTGATCTCCCTCATCTCTGCTTCCAAGTGTTGGGATTAAAAGTGTGCGCCATCACACCTAGCCTTAGTTGTTTTTATTACATTTTTTTTGTTGTGAGCATGCATATGCAGAGGTCCGAGTACAAGGATGTAACTGGAGGTCTACACAGAAGGATCTGTACTTATATGTGTGTTGTGTGTGTCCTTACTGTTTATAAATGCCAACATTTGGGCTGGGGTGATAATGTGAGTAAAGGAATCCTTCAAAGGAGGATTGCTAGATATGTAGATGAAAGTCTCATGAACTTTCTCATAGGGTGAGCCTCACTAAATCCTTGCTTACCTGACTGATGGAATATCACCCCCAGTAAATCACTGCTTGTGTATGCATGAGAGTAGCCTAAAGCTTTTGTCCAGTGTTATCTCTCTGTTTTTAGAAAGTATCATGCTAATTTCTTGTGCTTTCCCCTCACTATCTCTGGTCAGAGTTGTGAATTTTACATTGTGGCATACTCCCTTAATCCTGACACTCAGGAAGCAGAGGCAGGCAGATTTCCACGTTCTATAATGAGAACCATAATGAGAAAAAACAAAAGGGGCTGGTGAGATGGTTCAGCGGGTAAGACCACAGACTTCTCTTCTTTGAAGTCCTGACTTCAAATCCCAGGATCCATATGGTGGCTTACAACCACCCATAATGAGATCTGACACCCTCTTCTGGTGTGTCTGAAGACCGCTACAGTGTACTTATTTATAATAATAAATCTTTAAGAAGAAAAAAAAGGCAACAAGGGAGTAGCTTCCCAAGGACTCTCACACTCATGTTGTTGCAGGGCTTGAGGAGCCATGGGTTCTAGTCTGTGCGGGCTCTAGGCTCACAGTGGCATAAGTCAAGTTGAAACTCCATTGGTATGGTACTTGAAACATACTGTTCTGAAAGGAGTTTCACCTCCTTTTCTTCAGGGAGATGATCGGCGACTGTACGAATTCATTGTTCGCCATTTCCTGGCTTGCTGCTCTCAGGATGCTCAAGGGCAAGAGACTACTGTGGAGATTGACATTGCCCAGGAGCGCTTTGTGGCCCACGGCCTCATAATTCTGGCTCGTAACTACCTAGATGTGTATCCATATGATCACTGGAGTGACAAGGTGATAAGGGGTGGCCCAGCAGGGACAGGGGCTGCAGTTGTCCTGATGGAGTCATAGGCTGGGCTGAACTGAGCGTGAGGACAACTGATCTGAACCCTACACGTGTTCCCCTGTAGCTCCTCCCCATCTATGAGCAAGGCTCCCGATTTCAGCCCAGCACTGTGGAAATGGTGGATGGGGAGACTAGCCCGCCCCAACTGCTTACTGAAGCCGACCTCATCGCCCTCATGGAGAAACATGGTATCGGTCAGTGTCTTCTGTGAACCTCATTTCCTGGGCGTGCCCTCCTCTCAGGGAAGGCACTGTATTCCTATTCCTATTCTGTATGTTCAGTGAAGGGTCTGGAGTGCACATAAGTGCCAGAGCACTTGCCTACCATACATGAAGCCCTTTAATTCCACCCCAAATCCTGACTCAAGAAAGAAAATAAAAGGCATTGAGGTCAGACCTGCACAGGTTAAGACCTTACCTGAAGTCACAAAATATGTACACTATTAATATCCACAGATAACTCCATGGCTAATGTGCTTTTTAAATTTGTTTTTACAGTACTAGAGATAGACCCCAGAGTCTTGTATAAACTAGGCAAGCACTCGTAACCCTGAACCCAGTTTACTCCAGCCCTTCCAGTGCTCCTGAAGAGCCCAACCCTGTACCTTGTGTGTAATGATATAGGGTTTATTATGGCTCAAGACTCAGTTGAAGGGTACCTTAGGGCCTTTGGATTGGTTGTTCTTTTTGATCAAGACTAAATAAGAGCTAAGGCAGGAAGGGTAAAAGTGTTAAGGCCAGACTGGCAGCTGAGGAAGTCCCTGCCACAATATAAGATTTAGAGGCCTGGGGGGTAGGGGGGAATTAGAGGCCCAGGAGCCTAGCTAGTGTGGTAGCACAGGCATGTAATCCCAGCACTTAGGAGGGTGAGAAAGCAAGAAGGTCAAGAGTTCAAGGTTATCCTTGCATATGTAGCAGGACCCTATAGTGAAAAGCACAATTCCAGGGGCTGGAGAGATGGCTCAGCAGCTAAGAGAGTTTCTTGCTCTGGCAAAGGACTTGAGTTCTTCCTTCCTCCCATGTTAGATGGCTCATGGCTGCCTGTAACCCCAGCTCCAGGAGATCTGATGTCCCCTTCATGGGTACCTACCCTCATATGCACATACCCATGCAGAGATTTAAGATAAAAAAAAAAGGGGGCTGGCAAGATGGCTCAGTGGGTAAGAGCACTGACTGCTCTTCCGAAGATCCTGAGTTCAAATCCCAGCAACCACATGGTGGCTTACAACCACCCATGAGATCTGACTCCCTCTTCTGGTATATCTGAAGACAGCTACAGTTTACTTATATATAATAATAAATAAATCTTTGGGCCAGAATGAGCAGAGGTCCTAAAAAAATTCAATTCCCAATAAGGCTCACAGCCATCTGTACAGCTACAGTGTACTCATATACATAAAATAAAATAAATAAATCTTAAAAAAATAAAAATAAACTTAAAAATAAGCCAGGTGTGGTATAGCAGTCCATTGTGATGTTTGATTTCTATCTCCCTAGCAGTGCAGTTGCACTGAAAGCTCCTTGGGCTACAGATTTTGATTAGAGGTGGACAAAGAAAGTCAAACTGGAGAAGTGTGAATATCACAGATGGTCCAGGAAGCTACTCAGTATAGTGTGACACAGGGAAGGAGAAGGATTTGAATGAGGAGTTGTAAGGCTGGAATTGACAATTGTGAGCCCTCAGATGTTAGGAGGGAGGAAAATCATAAGTCAGATGTGAATAAGAGATCTTACCTGTATAAACTGCCCAGACATAAAAGGTAGCCATGGTAAATGAGATCCACGGGCCATGCTGGTGCTGCCGTCTGTATTACCTCAGAATAATTAGGCTATGCGATGGACTTGGTGGCAAACACCTGCAATTTCAGTAGTTGGGAGGTAGAGAATTCAGAGTTCGAGGGCACCCATGACTACACAGCATATTCAAGGCCAACTGGGGCTATACTAGATGCTGCTGCTGCTGAGGAGGAGGAGGAGGAGGAGGAGGAGGAGGAGGAGGAGGAGGAGGATGATAAGGAAATGGTTTCTAGGTACTGATGCAACTCATGCAGAACACATCGAGACCATCAAAGCCCGGATGTATGTGGGACTCACCTCAGACAAGCGGTTCCTGCCTGGGCACCTGGGCATGGGACTTGTGGAAGGTAAAGCACTAGGGTGTTGCAGTGGACGGTGGGGAGGCCAGGGTGTCCCAAAGTTCCTGATAGCATCATTTAGAACCTCACAGCACTGCTCTTTCCCTCCAGGTTACGATTCCATGGGTTATGAGATGTCCAAGCCTGACCTCCGTGCCGAGCTTGAAGCTGACCTCAAGCTGATCTGTGAGGGCAAGAAGGATAAGTTTCAAGTTCTAAGGCAGCAAGTGCAGAAATACAAGCAGGTTTTCATTGAAGCAGTGGCAAAGGCAAAGAAGTGAGTGCCAGACCCTGCTCCCCTGTGCTGGTGTTCTGTAGCTCCCAGCCATGCCACAGCATCCCCAACCCCAGACTGAGAGCCCCTGGGGAGGGGGCTAGCTACACAAGCACTGTTCCTTGGATTTTCCCCTCTGGGTTCAGTTTATTCCTTCCTAGAAAAACTGGCACAAATGGATTTGAGCTTTAGAAGTGCCATTTTCGCCTTTAATCCCAGCACTTGGGAGTCAGAGGCAGGAGGATTTCTGAGTTTGAGGCCAGCCTGGTCTACCAAGTGAGTTCCAGGACAGCCAGGTCTATACAGAGAAACTCTGTCTCAAAAAACAAAAAAAAGAAAAAAAAAGAAAAGAAAGAAGTGCTATTTTCTCCTTTTCATCCTGCCTTAGTAGGCAGCAATTCTTTAAAATCAGTTAATCCAGGTTCTAGTGTGGAATCTATTCATTCTCTGGAGCATTTGGAGGTGGCCAGTTAGCGAACAGAGTGTGTGTTTTATTAGAAATAATACATTTTCAGGCCAAAGATGATGGCTCTTGTGTGTCATCCTAGCACTTAGGTGACACAGACAGGAACGTTGCTGTGAGTTCAAGGATATCCTGGGTTACAAAATGAAACCCAGTTTACACACACACACTCACACTCACACACACACACACACAAAGGAAGAAGTGTTTTCTAACTCTGATGCTACAATTCATTAGCATAGAAACGTAGTTAGTTTTATTTCCTGGCTTACTTGAACTCTCTGTAGTGATGATATCTTTGTTCGCCAGTCACCTGGCTGATGGAAAGTGCCTGCTAAGCCACAGACGAGGATTAGTTCCCAGTAGAAACTTCCATAAGGCTAGCAGGCAGTACTTTAGCTGCGCTAGGGTGGTGCTGAAGATTAAATTGCTCACCAGCAGCTCACGATTTACCGGTCGTGTGTAAGTATTGAAGACATAGTACACTGTGCTCTATCTAAGCTTTCAAATGGCTGAGTGCCTGGAGACACCTGGAAAGCATGGCCATACAAAGTGCTCGTGTGCCTGCCCTTTGCATCTCTCCACGAGCACACAGTGAATCAAACCCTGGCAAGCCCCCTTTGTGGTCAGAAGCACAGGTCACATCCTGAGATGGCAGCTAGTGTGTGAAAGGGAAACAGTCTTGATCACTGATCTCTCAGTCTGGGGTCTCACTCCCTCCAAGCAGTGGCAGGCCAATACCCAGCTGGTGTTCCCTGGGAACTTCTCCATGTACAGGGTCAGTGTTCTGTATGGCTATTATTATATGGATGGCAGGAAATGCCACTTGGGATTTTGTTTGGTTGGTTGGGTTTTTTTTTTTTTTGGGGGGGGGGGGGTGTTGTGTGTGTTTGTGTGTGTATGTGTGTGTGTGTGTGTGTGTGTGCTATGAGAGAGAGAGAGAATGCATGCATGCTCGTGCGTACATGCTCTGAATGTGAATGTATACATGCAAGGCAAATGTATACAGGCCAGAGGACAATCTTTAGAAGTTAGTTCTCTTTTTCCACTGTGGGTGTTCCAAGGATCCAACTCAGGCTTGCACATTTACCCACTGAACCTTTGGGCCAACCCCAATTCGGGTTTTTTAACCCTTGAGACTACTAGCCTGTTGCAGAATTGTATAGACAGACATCACTAAATGTGTACTGTTTGTGTGAGCCCAGGAGCCTGGACTAGGAACAGTGGGGTAGAGAGCTCCATGTCCTTTCTGCCCTCAGCTTCCAGTCTTGTGTGTATTGTGGATACCTAAGAGTGCTATAAAGGCCTATTTAATGAAACTGGTTTGTGTATCTACTTTTTCTTCAGGTTGGATGAGGCCTTATCTCAGTACTTAGGAGAAGGGACAGAGGTGTCCCACCAAGAAGAGATCTACCCAGCCATGCCTGAACCTGTTCGGAAGTGCCCACAGTGTAACAAGGATATGGTCCTCAAAACCAAGAAGAGTGGTGGGTGAGTGCCTGGCTCCCCTCTTATCTGCTCCCCGAGTATATACTTGGATGACCCCTAGCTCTGAAAGGCCATGTCATGCCCATATTATTATTTATAAGTAGACTTGCTCTTGGCAGACCCTGGGCAAGATGATAGAACTGGGAGGGTAGCAAGGCAGCACGTGGGTGCTGAGTGCTGCGGGAATGTATATTCCATGAGAAGGAGGCAGGCTGGAGTGATGGCTCAGCAAGTAAGATGATGCTCTTGCAAAGGACCCAAGTGTGGTTCCCAGCAAACATCTACAAGCATCTCACAACCATCCATAACTCTAGTTCCAAGGAATCCAATGCCATCTTTTGACTTCCAAGGGTACCAGACACATAAAATAAGATAGTTTTTTTCTCTCCCTAAGGATCATATCTACTTCACTGCATTATAGATGAGAGTTTTTAAACAGTTTTATGTGTGAGCATGTACCACAAGCATGCAGATGCCTGCAGGATCCAGAAGAGAGTTTGGATCTCCTAGAACTGGAGTTACAGCTGATCGTGAACTTTCGGGTTTGAGTGCTGGGAACCAAACTTGGGTCCTCTGCAAGAATGGGTAGTGTTCATAACCATGGAGCCCTCTCTCTAGCCCAGGGATTTGTGCTGTTGTCTGTCTGTTTTTACTTTTGTTATTTGAAGTGTAGGAGTGGAACCCAGGGCCACATATACTTGGCAGCTTTCTTCTACCTACTCCCAGAGTGGGTTTCTGTTTTGTTTGTTTTGTCTTTGATCCAGGTCTTGCTTATGTATCCTAAGCTAACCTTGAGCTCTAAATCTTCCTGCCTTAGCTTCTCAAGTGCCTGGAGTGTAAGCATACATTACCACACTGGGCTGAGAGTGCAGGTTTTAAAGATGAAACACAATACTGTGTGTGCACAGGGCACTTGCTACATGACTTCACCTTAGTCAGTGGTGTTTTGCTTGTTTTTGAAACAGGGTCCCATTCATTCTGTAGCTCAAGGTAAGCTGGAACTCAGCCTGTAGCCCAGGCCTGCCTCACACTTGTTAAACTTTCCTCAGCTTCCCAAGTACTAGAATTATGTTGGAGAAACATCACACACTGGTGCTAGTGGTGGTCTACGTAGGGTCAGCAATAATTACATTTTACATGTTTTCCCCTTGAGACAGGGTTTCTGTATAACCTTTGCTGTCCTAGAACTTGCTCTGTAGACCAGGCTGGCCTTGAACTCACAGAGATTTACTTTCCTCTGCCTCCCAAGTGCTGAGATCAAAGGCATGTGCCAGCAACACACAACGTCTATTGATGCAATTTTAGGGACATGAGAAGCATGCAAGAAGGTTTTTTAATTATTCTGTGTCAGGATGTCCAATTAAGTGTGTTCCAAGTGTAAACCAAGAGGTATTTTCTTAGGGTGGGGTCTGGTGGCACATACCTTTAATCCTAGCACTCAGGAGGCAGAGGCAGATATGTCTCTATGATCAGGCTAACTTGATCTGTATAGCAAGTTCCAGGCCAGCCAGGGCTTCACAGTCAGACCCTGACTTAGAAAACCAAGAAAATGAAGGAAGGCTCTTCCTGGCACGTGGATATAATCACTGTGCCTTCCAAATTCCTGGATTTGACCTGTCCACCCTGCTCTTCAGGTTCTATCTGAGCTGCACGGGGTTCCCAGAATGTCGGTCAGCTGTGTGGTTTCCTGACTCAGTGCTGGAGGCCAGCAGGGACAACAGTGTGTGTTCTGTTTGTCAGCCACCCCCTGTGTACAGGTGAGCTGGATGACTCTGGTGCATGCAGAACTCTTTCCTGTTCTCACTGAGACCCAGGCAAGACTGTCTAAGGCAGTAGTTCTCAACTTGTGGGTCATAACCCCTTGGCAAACTTCCATCTCCAAAAATATTTATATTTCAATAGCAAAATTACAGATATGAAGTAGCAATGGAAATTATTTTATGGTTGGGGGTCACCACAACTGAGGAGCTGTCTTAAGGGGTTGCAGTGTTAGGAAGGCTGGGGACCCCTGCTCTAGGGAATGCTGTTCTCAGCCTCTGCAGAAGTCACAGAGGCCTGGCTGCCTCTGCCCCTGAGTGCTGGGAGAAGATTCCACCATGCGCAGTTTGGCACCCGCATTTCTTACTGACATAGTTTTAAAATGATTTATAGGACAAAACACTTACTTTCCAAAGCAGATTCACAGCATCACCACTGAAGAGAGTGATGCTGTTCATTTGGGCGAGATGGGGTATAAACACAGCCATCTCTTTCCTGCGCACCACTGAACCAGCACAGTTCATAGCTCCTGGAAAACTCTCCATTGAGTTCCTGTGGAAGCATGGGGTAGACTAGACACATTCTTGCCCATCTTGACTTCCTTACCTTGAAAGAGCCCCAGAGTCCTGAGGGGACAGTGATGTAGAGAAGTAGAACTTTGCAGAGGTGCCTATATGTGGGTGGTTTCTTAGAGTCTGAGAGTTGATCTGTATGCTCCTGCTCTGTACTCTGAATGGGCTTCCCGGGATAAGCAGGGAGGCTGTGACTGACCACCACTGTGCACCAGGGCAAAGGATAACATCTTGTCTCATCTTGGCCTCACTAGGTTAAAGTTGAAGTTTAAGCGTGGTAGCCTTCCCCCAACTATGCCCCTGGAGTTTGTCGGCTGCATAGGTGGATGTGATGAGACTTTGAAGGAAATCTTCAACCTGCGATTTCCACGGGCTCTCCCAAGAGCTAGCCAGCCCTCTGGCCACCTGCAGGCCAGCCAGGCCCTCAACAGGATGGACAGCAGTCAGCATAGCCTATCTCAACCTCTTGTTAACCGACATACTGGACCTTCAAAGGCAGTAGCCCAAACCTTGCTACCACCCACTGCTGCTGGTGAAAGCAACTCTGTGACCTGCAATTGTGGCCAGGAGGCTGTGCTGCTCACAGTCCGCAAGGAGGGCCCCAACCAGGGCCGGCACTTCTATAAGTGCAGTGGTGGTGCTTGCAACTTCTTCCTGTGGGCTGACAGCAGCCATCCCACTGGAGGAGGGCCCCCTACCTCTGCATCAAGACCCCCAGGCAGCTCTGTAGGATGCCCATCTGGCTTAGGCAGTCACATGGATGGATTTGGCAGTCTGGGCGGCGACAGTGATGGAGGTACATCCTGCCTATGCGGGCAGCCTGCTGTCACACGGACTGTGCAGAAGGATGGACCCAACAAAGGACGCCAGTTCCACACCTGTGCCAAGCCACGAGAGCAGCAGTGTGGCTTTTTTCAGTGGGTGGATGAGAACGTGGCCCCAGGTGAGGCAGCAGGGCAGGGGATCTCTACATAGGCTTTCAAAGTGGCTAGCAGTGCAGAGACCAGACAGGGAGGGAGGGCAGATCACTGTAGTAGGGGACCAGCAGGCCTGCATATAAACTAGAAAGTTCAAGTGCTCAGGGTTCCTTGCAGGCAAGGTAAAGTTGGGGAGCTGGCTGGTGATCACAGACTCCCTATCTACTACTGTGTGCTTGAGTTTCTGCTGTGTTGGAAGGGTAAATAGAAAATTACCACTGCTGCCTTCTCATGACAGTGTCTCTAAGAACTTGAGTTTCTTTAAAATAAGAAAGCAGGGCTGGAGAGATGGTTCAGTTATTAAGAGCACTTGCTGCTCTACCAGAGGGACCTGAGTTAAGTTCCAGCACCCACATCAGGTGAATCATAACCAATCACCTGTAACTAGCTCCAGGGCCAATGTCCTCTTCTGCAAACATACATGAGTAAAAATAAAATAGTTTAAAAAGAAAAAGCAAGGAACAGGTGGTAGGTACATCATGTCCTTGACAGAGAGCTGACTTTCACAAAGCAGGAAGACTCTGCCCATGGTTCACCTACCTTGTAAAAGTTGACACCTCTACCCAATGTTATACCTTTTCATTTTGGTTTTGTTTTGAGAAATAGTCTCATGTAGCCCAGGTTGACCTTGGGCCACCCTTCTGCCCCTTAGGTACTAGCATTGTAGGCATATTCCACCACACTGGGCATTAGGGCTGGTTCCTGATCGTATCACATCTTTCCTGTCTTCTCCCACAGGGAGTTTTGCAGCCCCAGCATGGCCAGGAGGCAGAGGAAAAGCCCAGAGACCAGAGGCCGCAAGCAAAAGACAAAGGGCTGTTTCCTCAGATGCAGGGTCTACAGTAAAAAAGCCTCGGAAATGTAGCCTTTGCCACCAACCTGGACACACCCGGCCCTTTTGTCCTCAGAACAGATGATGGCAGGGGAGGTGAAGGAAGTTGCCAAGACCAGGAATGAACTAGTTGGGACCAGGTGGCTATCCACTGTCCTGGAAACCTGGGGAGTTACTGGGATTTAGAGTGGACCTTCCTTTGTTGAAGAGTACAAAGACCAGACGTCTAGCTGGCTCTGCTGGATGCTGCTGCTGCTCTGTCTTTGGCTCAGGAGTGACTCTGAATGCTGTGCTGATGGAACATGAGGGGACAGGCAGTCAGCATGTAAGCAGACCTGACCTCGGGTGACCTTCCAAGCCCTGAGCTTGACCGCTGTCTGCCAAGTGAGAAGCAGGTACTGCTTTCCACAAGCATAAGCAGCCGCTAGGCATCGTGGTAGGCTTCCTCTGCATGGCTGTTTGCAAAGTGGCTAGCCTCTGTGTCCGCAGAAACTTCCACCCCTGCTCCATCTAGGACACCCGTAGCTCACGTGTCTTAATAAAAAAAAAGTGTATCCATGTTTGCTGGTGGCATTTGGTCTGGGGATGCCAGCAGGAGCCAGTGAAGTCCAAGGAAGCTCTTCTCGGAACTCCCTCTGCCCCCTCTTGCCTGGTTCTTCCCTGCTGCGGCTTGTCCCTTGAAGCTGGCAGATTCCATCCAGGGCACTCAGCTTTGCAGAGGAGGCTGTGTACCTTGCCATCACAAACTTCTAGACGAGTCATGCTAGCCTTGTCCTACACTTGAGAAGTGAGATGTGAATTGTTCCTTGAGTTGCAAGTTTGTGAAGCAGCTGGAGTTGTGTTGGGTCAGAGCAATAGCCTTGATTAGACAGGAGCTCTCAGCCTGGCTGGCAGCAGGCTTGCACCGGTGGGTATTCCTACCATTGCTCAGTGGGCACTATTTACAGCCTGCCTTTAGGGTCTGACTCACAACTGGCCTACCTGTTTGAACACTTCAGTAGAAATCTCACGTACCTGCTGTGCCTAGGCTGGCCTCAAGCTCAGAGATCCCTACCTCTGCCTGCGGAGGGCTGGGAAGAAAAGTGTGTGCCACCGTGCCCGACTTCCATTTGTTTGTTTATTTGGAAATTTTGTCCAAGGTCTTTATTGTTGCTTAGACTTTGTTTTGTTTTTCAAGACAGTATTTCTCTGTGTAGCCCTGGCTGTTCTGGATTCAAACTCAGAGAGATCGCCTGCCTCTGCCTCCGGTGGGCTGGAATTAAAGGCATACACCACCACGCCTGACACTTGAAAGTGAGAATTTACAGGGTTTGGCATTAAAACTGGCAAGGATAACTACTGACCTTGGACAGGCAATTGTCTCAGTCTAAGCACAAGACAGGAGACCCAGCCAAGAATGTTGTGTGTTGATTCTACAAATGAAAGTGCTGGATTCCAAAGTCAGCTGCTCCCTTAAAAAAACAAAACAACCTGAAGAAAATAGCAAGTGGTTAGTTTTCCTTGAGGACCAGAAGGAGAGGGAAAAAGAGGTAGAAGTAGAGTGAGGGGGAGGAGAGGCTAGCGTCCAGGGCTAGGGGCTGGAGGGTCAGTTGGGTCCAGTGATGGCAGACTAGACCTAGAGCAGTTTGTGTTTGGGATGGGGTCTGTCAGGGGGAAGAGGACACATACCCAGATAGTGTTGAGGTCTCTGTTAGCTGCCTGGTCCGGGGGACAGATGTTGAGAGGGAGTGATAATTGTTGCCTAGGTTCACTGTATGAAGTCCTTGAATGAATGTGAGGGGGAGGATGTGTGTGGGTGAGGAAGAAGGGCAGTGGGAGGGAACGAGATAGGGAGAGGAGAGGGGAGGATGGGAGTGGATGGAGGGGTGCTGGAGGATAGAGGGGTGCTGGAGGATAGAGGGGTGCTGGAGGATAGAGGGGGTGCTGGAGGATGGAGGAGTGCTGGAGGATGGAGGAGTGCTGGAAGGTGGAGGGGTGCTAGTGGATGGAGGGATGCCAGTCTTCACTTGTCTGCCTTTGGATCAAGATGTAGAACTCTTAGCTCCTCCAGCCCCATGTCTACATGGATGCTGCCATGTTTCCTGCCATGATGATAATGGACTGAACCTCTGAACCTATAAACCAGCCCCAATTAAATGTCCTTTGTAAGAGTTGATTTGGTCATGGTGTCTGTTCACAACAGTAAAACCCTAAGAAGGAAGTTGGTACCAGGAGTAGGGTATTGTTGCAGTAGGCCTGACCATGTTTTTGTTTGGAAGAATGTGGATTTGGGGACTTTGGATTTGGAAAACCAATGGTTTAAGTGTGAGTTAATGGGTCATTCTAGTAGGAATATGAAAGATGGTGGTACTGAGGGTGATGTGAACTGTGCTGGCCCAAGAGGTTTCAAAGAGTAGAATGTTAGTATGTGGCCTAGAGACTGTTTTTGTGATATTTTGGTGAAGAGCGTAGCTGGGTTTTGTCATTGAAGGAAGGAAGGGGCTAAGGAAGTCTCGAAACAGCCTGGTATAAATTCTGTTGTGTGATTACTAAAGTTCATTCTTATGAAGAGTGTTTTAATCAAGAGTGGCAAGCTTAAAAAGAAATACAAAGAGTAAAAGGGCACCAGTGAGTGCAGTGGTGCTGAATCCTGTGTTCAGGAAGATAAACAGATTAAGGGAATGGTGACTTTGGAGCAAGATCCCACCCAGCTAAGCTTAGGTCTAATAGTGGTTGTGCGAGCCCTTAATCCCAGGAGATAAAGCTAAGCAGGTCTCTGAGTTCAAGACCAGCCTGGGACAGAGAAAGTTCTAGGTAAAGAAAAGCTTTTTAAGTCCTGGGGTAGTGGTACACACCTTTTATCCTAGGAGACAGAGCTGTACAGAGATCAGTCCACAAAGCAAGTTCCAGGACATTGAAGTTAGGCAGTGAGGGAGTTGAAAACAGCGGGTAATAGAATGCGGGGGGGGGGGGGGGGGGTGAGCGGGGAATGTTCCTGCTCCAGCAAGCAGCAGAACTCAGCAGCCTTGGCCATGTGGCTCTGGCTTTGGAGTCAAGAATAAAAAGGACTACTGGGACAATTGATGCTGGCTAGCTACAGCTAAGAATCTGGTGGTGATTAAGAAGAAACCAGCATCACTGAGGTGAAATCTTCTGGGAAGTGTTTTCTGAGATCCAAAGATAGCCAAGGTTGTACCTTGTGCTGCATCGGCACTTGGTAATGTGTAAGAGTCGCCCAGGTGGTACTGGTTTTGAAGGCATGAAGGGAGCATGAAGAGCAGCTGAGTCTTGGCACTGTGAGAGGCCAGGGAAGGCCATTGGGTTTTTTTGGTTTTGTTTTTGTTTTTTTGGTTTTTCGAGGCAGGGTTTCTCTGTATGGCCCTGGCTGTCCTGGAACTCCCTCTGTAGACCAGGCTGGCCTCGAACTCAGAAATCTGCCTGCCTCTGCCTCCCAAGTGCTGGGATTAAAGGCGTGCGCCACCACCACCTGGCTAAGGAAGGCTATTGTTAAAGGTACAGCTTCAGTTGCAGTTGATGGCCCAGGATTTGAAGGGGTCATGCAGAGAAGTTGAGGTTTAGCACCACAAAGAGAGCACCCTCATAAAACTTCGTTAAAACTCCCAGCTTTTTCCTTCTATCACAGATTAATTTACAGACACGAGTATAACCCAAGAGACAGAGCAGGTGGCACTTAGTGGATTTGTATGTCATCCTGCCTCAACTGGCCTTGAGCTTATGCTACAATCTGATACAGACTTCCAAGCCTGTGAGAAATTCAGGACATATGTATTCTTTGGGGACAGAGTGTCCAAAAGGCAGATAGTCAGGAGGTGGGGAGAGAGAAACCTCATTCTTCTGGTCTCTTCATGGATCGTCAATCCCATGTATGGCCTGTGACATTTGCACATCTGTCTGTCTGTCTCCCTCACCTCTGAAAGAATTTTGTACCCACAGTAGACTAGAGGACACTGAAGTGAATGAAAGGGTCTGGTGGGTGGTGCTGCTGTGCCATGCATTCACTGGTTCCTGGATGGCATTTCAGCCACTTTGGACATATGTACAGCAATGAAATGTTAACCCTTTTAGCTAATTTTAAATGTTTATAGTGTCTGTACCATTTTAGTCTTATTATTCCACACCCTTGGGTTTTTCCTCCCCCTCCCCCACCTTGTCTTACTGCTGTGCTTGTATTTATGACATAATATGATCTTGAAGCCCTGGTCCTCTGCCTCCCAGGTGCTAGAGTTCCCAGCATGCACCACTGTACTAGGATGACTATGTGGTTTGAGGTGCTGCTATAGATACTTGAGGCAGGATGGGAGAATAATGTCTGGTTTGTGGGCCCTGCTAATGGAGTTGAAATTTTTAGACAACACTGATAAAACCAAACTTGCCTGTGGAGACAAGGTGTATACCCCAAAGACACTCGGGGCAGTAAGCAGGCTTGCCTTAATTTAGGGCCAGCATAATGTAGCCCATTGAGTCTCTAGAACAACCTGCTCCCTTAATAGCACCCTCATAAAACTTCATTAGAACTCCCAGTTTTTCCCGTCTATCACAAATTAATTTACAGACATGAGTATAATCCAAGAGACAGGGCAGGGGATATTTTGTAAATTTGCATGTCGTCCTTCTGTGCAGAGGCCATGCTAATCTGTTTATTGAGTGTGCTGCTAAGGTGATCACCTAAGCTATACAGTGGGCAGCAGCAGAAGCAGAGAGGGACATTTCTTAGTTTAGAGATGTAACTTGAGAGCCACTCTAATCCTGTATTTATAGGCCCTCACTCATCCTGTCCAGTGTGCGCTCTCACTCATCCTGTCCAGTGTGCGCTCTCACTCATCCTGTCCAGGTGTACTCATAGATCTCACCCCTTTTGTTTCTCTTCTTCCTTTACTTTTATGGTTTTAAATAAATTCAACTTTGATTCATACTTGGGTTTCTTTCCCTGAAAGTAACTTGTCAAAGCCACTGTCCTAGTGTGCTTTCTGCTGCTGTGATGTACACTGTGACCAAAAGCAACTTGGGGAGGAAAGAGGTTATTTCACTTTACAGCTTATAGTCGGTCTTGCAAGGAAGTCAGCAGGAACTAAAGCAGGGACCATGGAGGAGCTGCTTACTGGCTTCTCCCCATGTGTTGCTCAGTTTTGTTTTCTTGTACAACTATGGACCTCCTGCCCAGGGTTGGCACTGCCCACAGTTGACTGAACCATTCCACATCAATTATTAACTAAGAAAATGTCTCACAGACATGTCTATAAGCCAGTCTGATGGGGACATTTTCTTGAAATCCCTTCATCCCTGGTAACCCTACCTGTGCCAACTTAGCAAAAGAAAAAAGAAAAAAAGAAAAGCCAGGACCGTCATGAGTCCCATTTTCCTTGGGTGGAAATCTCTGAAAACAACTCTAATGGCAGTTGTCAATGGGTCCCTATCATATCAACAGTCTGAAAGGCAAATCATGTCAGACAGTGGACCGGACCTCCACTGCTGGGCTCAGTTGCTCAGAAGCCGGGACCTCATTCTAAGTACAGGCTCTGCCCCTGAGCTGTGTCCCTGCCCCTTTGTGCTAATACCGATATTTTCTTCTCAACATGACAGAATCATCAGCCATCATGGACCAAACCTTCAATACATGAGCCTTTTAGGGATACTTCATATTTATACCAGAGTTCACAGGTTCAAAATCCCAAGTCACCTGGAGATTTTTAAGTCTACACAGGCAATACTCCTGGGTGTTCTGTGACTAAGATTAACTGCAGGGCCGGGCTTCATTCTACACCTATGGAGACTCGGCTGCCTCATTTGTGATGGAACATTCTTTTTTTAGACAATGTGCTGGCTAGTTTTATGTCATCTGGGAAGAGGGAACTTATTCAAGAAAATGTTTCCATCAGTGTTAAGTAAGTAAGCCTGTAGGGGGTTGTCTTAATTCATGACTAATGTGGGAGGACCTGGCCAGCTATGGGCCAGGCCATTCCAAGGCAGCTGTGCCCGAGTTCTGTAAGAAGGCTGAACAAGCAATCAGGAACAAGAAAGACAGTAAGTAGCATTTATGTTCCCTGCTTGAGCTCCTACCTTGGCTCCCCCCAGTTGACTGCAACTCAGTATATGTGAACTAAGTAACCCTTTCCTCCCCAAGTTGTTTTTGGTCAATAGACACCGGCTTCCTACCAGCCATCCCTGAAACGGAGAAGTCTGCCCCAGGTAACTAGTCCTTCCCTCTGCTGTTACTGAGGCCATATAAACCCTAACTCAAATGCCAGCTTCCACACTGAGAAATGGGACTCTTCCTGCAATCCATACGTGGAGCATTCCTTCTAAAATCCACAAAAATTGAAAAGCCTGGGCTCTGGGCCATCCACACTATGAACTGCAAAGACTTAGTTTTGTCAGGCAGTTTGTCAGGCAGTGTAGAGGATCCATGGGTCACCAGAGTTGTTGACGTTGCCTTGAGTTCTGTACTGGGCTTTTTCTCCTGCAACTGGCTGACTCAAGGAAAGCTGTGTTAAAAGACATTTGCCTGATTACAAAAGAAAACTGTAGTTGTAAAAGTGCAAATGTCACCAGCTGTGGTGGGGCATAGCTGTAGTCCCAACACTCGGGAGGCAGAGGCAGGTGTATCTCTGAGTTCAAGGCCAGCTTGGTCTACAAAGCAAATCCAGGACAGCCAGCCAGAGCTGTTATACAGAGGAACCCTGTCTAGCTAGCTAGCTAGCTAAATGTGCAAATGTCACAGACCATACCTGGGATTGAAGGCCCACGTAGGGACCAGAGGAATGAGATACCTCTCCCCCAACCCTTCTGCCTTTTGGACACCCTGTCTCCAAAGGACACACATATGCCCTGAATTTCTTACAAGCTTGGAAGTCTGCATCAGATTGTAGCATGAGCTCAAGGCCAGATAAAACCACGGCTGAAGGCTCAATTGAGGCAGGGATGGTCTGAACCAAAAGACTGGGCAGTGTCCCTCAATCGGTTGGTGCCTGAGCGAGGCAGCTGTGTGTCAGGTGGAGCCTCAGTTGTTACTGAGGCGACATACATGATGGCCCCTCAGGCTGAGACCCAACGACTGTCTTCCCAGCCCTGTTTATGGCTGGTAGGGGATGAGGGCACAGTCGATGAGCCACCTCTTCAGCTCAAAAACATTTTTTTTAAATCGCCAAGATGACACGCAAGCCTTCACATCCAGCCACCAGCCTTGTGAAGCTCTAAGCAGCCAAGACTATCTTTTGCCAGCAAGAATCACACGTTCTTCCTCCTTTTATTCACATCTTCAAGGCATGGCTTTGTTTCAGTGTGTGTGTGCAATGGGGTGGCACCTAAAACAGAAAGGATCTCCTTGAAGGGGAGACAGTCTTCCTCCTTCAGCCATGCCACCTTAACCAGGATGCAAAGCGAGGACACATGTCTATCGTGGATATTTTGGCACACTGCAGAGGCCAGGTCTGCACACAGGCCTCTGGGAGAGGCGTGTCCTCTACCCTGCCGTAAGGTCTAGGAGCAGCCACGATGGGATTGCCTTGCATAGGCAGCATAGAGCTCGGCTCCCCAGTGAGAAAGGGGTTCTCCCAGAGGTAATTTGTGGCCTATAGAGAAAACCAAGCAGGAGAGAACAAGACCCTCCTCCCCTGGGGTGCCAGGCAGGCAGCAAGGGGGTCACCTTCAGCTTCAAGGCCTGAGGACTCAATCGGAAAAACAAATGCACCACCATCAGGAACCCACCATCCTTCAAGAGCTAAGAAGCTATCCTCCAGGCGACTCCCTGGGAGTGCCTCCAGGATACCTGGGGCTGATACCCACCCAAGAACATTTTCCTTTTTTGACAAAAATGTTGGAACCAGCCTTTGCCTAGGTGAAGCCTAAAAAATCAAAAGCCACATGTCATTCTTCATGAGTTCGTTGCTGGTGATGGTGGCCCGAGCCCAAGTTCCTAAGTTAACCCTAGAGGGCATCGGTGTGGCTGGCACTGAAAGTGGTCAGCCCGGGCAGGCCAGCCACATTCAGACGTCAATAACCCAGACTCTCTGGGTTTGGGACTCTTGATCACCATCACCCAGGCACATGCCCGAGCGTGGGCTTAGGTAATGTCATTCCTCCGCCATTCTGGCTAAAATAAAGCAAACCACACTGCAGTGTTCTGGGAGGGAGGTGGCTGCAGCTCTCCAGCATCAGAAAACATGTCAATCACAGTCCTCATTCACCTATAACAGGCTCTCAGGAACCTGGAGGCCACTGTACAGCGCGTAGCCAATGTCATCAATTTCCTCTTCCCGAAAGCTAGCCAAGAGGTTCACACTGGGGTTGAAGTGACAGGGCAGGCTAGCCTGCTCCAAGCTGCCCACCAGAAACTCCAGAGCCTGCAGAAACCGTTCCCCCAAGGCCTCCTCAGTCCAGGCCACTTCCTCTTCACCCAGATGCAGAACCACCTGAGTCAGGTGGCTCCAGCCAAGCCGCACCAGAGCCGGATGGCCACGACACACACCACACAGCAGCAGCAACAACCTCCGCCGAGTACCGGCATCCTGGTCATCCAGGGCCCGCAGACGGGCAGTCTCTACTGGATACAGATCCTGCAGCCAGAGATTGCTGGCCAGCCCCTCTAGGGGCCAAGCCAGCAGAAGGCGGTCATCAGTGCTGGCCCCAGGGACCACCATGAGCACAGCTAAAGTGAACTCCAGGCACTCATGTTGCACTTTGAGCAGCAGCTCCTCCGAAGCCACATTGGGCCAGATCAGACACCCAAGCAGGCTGCCGATGGCTGGCCAGTTGACAGAGGCCGACAGGGCCTTCCGTAGCAGCTCTAGCAAGACACGGGAGGAAAGGTAGCCCCCCACCAGGAAGCGGTCCCATGGGCTGCACCCACGGGAATGGAACTCAAGCTGGGTCCTGCGTACAGCCCAGCATTGAGGTTCCCTGGCTACAGTGTCCATGCCAGGTACCAGGCTCCATAGCCCTGGCTCCAACTCCAGAGGCACTAGCAGGCGCACGTGCTCAGCTGTCCCCGCCTGTAGCCCGTCGTAGAGAGGCCCACCCGGCACAAGTGCACCGAAGGGCAGTTCTGGGAACTTGCTCCTCAAGTAGGCCTGCAGCTCCAAGGCAATGTCTCCAGCCAGCTGTTTCACCAAAGTCACGTGGGCTTCTGGGATAATCACATGCTTGTGCTCGAATGCCAGCAGCTTCTCCAGGAACGTCAGGCACAAGGGTGCTACAGAGCTGAGCTTGGGTGTCTTCTGAGAATGAGTGGGTGTGGGCCTCACTGCAGAGGGAAGCATCCAGGAGAACACGTCAGAAGGCCCCACACGTTAGGAAAACTCGACCTGCTCACTAGCTGGGTGATGGTGCTGGGCTCCATGGCCCCACACGTTAGGAAAACTCGACCTGCTCACTAGCTGGGTGATGGTGCTGGGCTCCATGCTCACCTATAATAGCCACTGAGAAAGCCCTGACGTCAGGTCATAGGACAGTGAGGGCATGGTGACAAAGTCATTCGCCCAGAGTCCCAACACTTTAGCTTCTACGACAACTTCATGGAGAATGGGTAAGACAGATTCTGCCCCTCTCCAGGCCTAAGTTTCCCCATCTGCAGCTCTCTACCATCATATGGTGCAACCTTGCTATAGTAGAAAGCAGAGAGGCAAAAACAAGGATCCCAGGGCTGTCGTATAACTCGGGTAGAGCGTCTGCTTGGCATATGTGAGGCTCTGGGTTTTATCCAGAAAAACGCAAACCTACAATACCTATTAAACATCTGAGGAGCCCACAACCCAAAGAGGAGCAGAAATAAGTAAGTGAAGACTATAGTTGCTGCATGGGCATGGACAGGGGACTCACCACACTAGAGGGAAGCAGTGCAGCTCACCTGGGGTAGTGGGGGAGGGGGAGCCGGGAGCTATGGGCTGGCTGAAGGCAGCAGGAGGGGGTGGGGGCTTTTGGTGTGACGTGGCTCTCAGCAGGCTCAGTTCCTTCCAGCTGTCCCCCTTGGTGTCATCCTCATCCCGAGGGCTAGTGGCCCTGTCGATGAGCTACAGGCAAAGTGATACAGATCAGAGCATCGGGGGCCATGGCAAAGCTGGGGGGAAAGCAAACCAGGAAGCTAGGGTGAAAAAGTAGGGGCCCTGTGTTCCAGTCCAACCTCAAAAAGTCCCTCCGTCCCCCAGCTCCCCAGCCTGGCCTCCTCCTGTGGAGGTTTCAGGCAGGCCCTGAGCCCTTGGCCTTACCCGCTTTACAGCCAGGGTAGCAATGCCCAGCACTGCAGCCCCGCCCACGCCTAGCACCAAACGAGCATTAGCCAAGAGGAAGTCCACCACACCGCCCAGGCCCTCGCTGCCATGCTGCTGCTTCCTCTGCTTCTGGGAGAACTCCGCCATGGTCACCTGCAAGAGAGGCAATCCGTAGGCCAGTGTGCATAGATGCATACTTAGCAATAACCAAGAGGGTAGTTTCTGGGGGCCCGTGAGAAAGGGGCTGCTCAAAGAATTTCTTGGAGGGAAGCAAGGGACCTGTCAGCCCTCTCTGAAACCTGCAAGCCTCCAAGCCCTGGAAAAGGACTCATAGGAAGGCTCCAGGCCTTTCTCAGACTTCGCCCCAAGACCTGGGGATCTGGGCTCAACATCACCACCCTGAGTCTACAAAGACATGAGTTGCCAAGCCAAACTGAGTGCTAAGGTCTGGGACTCAAAGCACAGCCTCTAGACTCCTCTACCCCCAAAGCCTGAGTTATTTTCTCTATGCCTCTTGGTCAGGTTCTCACGCTCCTTATCAGGATCCACCCAGAACAGCCACAGTGTGTGAAAGCCTGGCAGGAGGGACCTAAAGCCCCAGAAAGACTTAGAATATGGGTTTCCAGAAAGCTTGCCTGGTGGGGCCTGTCAGACCTTTAATAGACCCTTAGCAAATTCCGGGATCTAGACAATGGCCCCCCAGATCTTGACAAGAAAACTACCTGGAGTAGGGCAACCCTAGCAGAGGCCAGGCTGAAGGCCCCATGGTCCAGTGGTGAGCGAAGTAACCTTAAATAAACACTGAATCAGGACAGCTGGCCAGGGCCCATGGACTTGGAACAAAGTTGGAGAGGGGAAGAAGGTGCAAGAAAGGCCTGGAGCCAAGGGCTTTTTTGTTTATCTGTATGATGGCAACGGCACCAGTGAGGACTGGGAAGTGTGCAAGTGGCCTGGTCAGAAACTTGAGAAAAAGACACCAAAATCCCCAGGCCCAATCTACTAAGCCAGAAAGGTCATTGCCTGCTGGGGCACCAAGGACTTCAGTCCTTCCTTCAGGGCCATGGCTGCCTTAGGACCCAGTTGCCAAGTGACAAGATGCCTAGAGTAGCTGAAGCCTGAAGTACTGTGTGACTCAGCTGAGACACCTGTCCATGCTCCCCAGACTAAAAATAAGACCCTGTCCTAGGGCCTGGCAAGGTCAAAGGCCAGCCAGGGGGCCTGCTACAAGCTAAGAAACGGCTCTGCTTCATTACCGTCTACCACTGCCCTCAGGCCAATAAGCTACTTTGCAAACTGAAGGGGCTTACATTCCATCACCTGTCTAAGTGGGACTCAGCCCTACACCTAGAGGGGTCTTGTATTCAAACTCCAGTAAGAAGGGAATAAAATAGCTCGCTAAATACAACCAACTCAGGCCCTATGTGGTGGTGCAGGCCTTTAATTTCAGCACTCAGGAGGCAGAGGCAGTCAGGTCTCCTTGAGTTGAAGGCAAGCCTGGTCTACACAATGAGTTCGAGGATAGCCAGAGTTACATAATAGAACCTCTATTCAAAACAAAACAAAACAAAACAAAACAAAATAACAACATAACCTGACTCTTCAGAGCCTGGACTCCATCTGTTCTTCCATTCTGGCCAAAGCTGACCGCTTCTGATCAGGGCTGAGCAGAAACGTGTAACCAAATACAAAACGCTCTTAGACTCTACTGAACAGCTAAGTCCCTGAGGCCCTGGAAATATGTGCAATACCCAACTCGGGAAGAGGCACCGCTGGGATTCGAACTCTGATCTTCAGTTCCCAAGTCCCCCCCTCCCACCGCAGTGACCACAGGCCACGCCCCCACCTGCACTGGGATGCGTGCCACGCCCAGTGCTGGGAGACCCCAGGCCGCCCGGTGCGCTGTAGCCGTACCTGCGTCCGAGCGTTAGCGCATAGACCTAAGGACGCGGCGAGCAGGACCCCGGAGGCCCAGGACTCACCTAGGAATGGAACGTCCAAACCCCGGGAACCGAACGCCGAGGCCCGGGGCGGCAAGTGACCCGAAAGGCACGCTGGATAAGCAGGCCTGCGCTCCAATCCAAGCGCACAACTCCTGCACACACGTGCTCAAAACTGAGCAGCTCAGCCAATGATCGCCAAGCACGCCCCTGGACCGGCGGGGGCGGAAGCCACAGGCACACTCCGGATTTAAAGGCGCAGAGTTGTGTTGTTAGCGCAAGATGGGGTTGGTGGAAAATGTGACAATCATTCAGGGCCTGGTCTAGTTTATTTACTTTGGGGTTGTTTTTTTTGTTTTGTTTTGTTTTGCTTTGTTTTTTTGAGAAAGGGCTTCACACGCTAAAGCCACAACTGACATCGAATTCTCAGCAGTCGTACCTTAGCCTCACGTCTGACCTTGTGTGTACTTGTAATGGGAGCCTCAGTGTGGAAAAACTGCCTGAGCTCACGGTCCCTTGGTGGGCCAGGCAGACAAAACTGCTCTTAGCCCAAAGGCCCACATTCTGCCTCTCAAGTTCGCCCCGGCGAGAGTGCCTGGTGTTCTCATTTCCTTTTGGTCTGCCTGGCACACAATGGAAAAGAGCTCTGCCATCTGTAGTGCGAGCTCTACCAGTCTCTTTCCTCCTGAAACACTGGATGCCAGACCCTGTGCTTTCCAAAAACAGCTGTGTCTGTTTATGGAAAAGCTACCATGTGCTGGCCAGGGCAAGATGGCCACTAATAGCTTGGCCCAAAGAGATACACTGGTCTTCTAGAGCACGGAACAAGCCAGTAATGAACGGGGGCTGAAGTCCTGATGCCATGGGAGAATTTTGAGTGTTTGTGCAGCTCTCTAAGCCGCCACATGCTGAGTCCTCACTTTGCTTCTGGCAACTCTGGGAAGCGTGTTACACATAAGCAAAGTTGAGTCCAGAAACTGAAGGGCTAGGTCCCAAAGACCCGGAAGTCTCACCACCACCACCACCACCACCACCACCGATCCCTCCCACACAAACTGCCTGTGTCCCTGCCGTTGGTACCACAATCTCTCCGGGGTCAGGGCCAGCTCCAGAGGCTACAGCAGCCCTAGCGACAGTGCCTGGACCCCACCCTCCACATTACGACTGGAGACTGGAAGTGGTGATCATTTCCAGCGGGACCTCTGCGTGCCCGCCAGTCTCAGAACTGTGGTCCCGGCGAGGCCTGCAGCCCTGGGAGTCGCCTAGCAGCACTTCCCGCAGAGGCCTCGGCCGGGAGGAGGCGCGCGCGGGCCAAAGGGGCGGGGCCGGCGCTGACCCAGCCCGCGGCTCTCTGCCGCCCCGCGTCCTCCCAGCCCGTGAGAAAGCTGCGCCACCATGGAGGCCACCGGGGTGCTGCCGTTCGTGCGCGGCGTGGACCTCAGCGGCAACGACTTCAAGGTTAGCTGCGGGGAAAGGGAAGGGCGACCCCTAGGCCCTCTCTCCGGACCCCTCCCTCTGCGCTTCCGGGACCGGCGGGCGGGGCGGGCGGGCCTCCGCGAGTCTTCCCGGGCCTGCCCCGCCCGGGGCGGAAGACCTGGGCTGGGGCTCCCGGGGTCTGGGGCCGCGCGGGATTTGAGCCCTCAGGCCGCGAACCTGACCCCATGCCACCGAGGGAACACGCCCTAGCCAGCCACCGCCCCACACTGTGGTCTCGGACCGTCACTTCTCCCTTGGCGAACCTGGGGTTCTCTCCAGTCCTAGGGGCTTAGGAACAGCCCGTTTGGAGGCGTGTAATGGAAAGAGATCTGTTAGTAAGGAGTGTGACAGGTGCGCGAGATCCTAGGCGGCTTGTCTGTGCAACTGCTAGACTGATGGGCTAGGGGAACTAGCGACCAGCAGCCCTCCTTCTTGACTGTAAAGAGCCAGGCTATGGGCGTGGTGGTGCACGCCTTTAATTCCAGCCCTCGGGAGGCAGAGGCAGGTGGATCTTTGATTTCGAGATCAGCCTGGTCTTAAAAGCAAGTTCCAGGATCGCTATGACCACATAGAGAAACCCTGTCTTGACTTGAAGAAAAAAAAAAAAAATGTGCCAGCTAGTTTCAGACCCGAAGGACAGCTCAGAGACCTGGGCCTTCTCCACTGTCTGGCGTCCGTCCCTTTAGTTGTCAGATTGCGGGATACAGGAAAAGGAGGTGGGCACCTCCCGTGTTCATCTGTACACGGCCACACATTTGACCCCGTACACAGTTGTCATCACTTTATCCTGTCCACATTCCCACCATCCATATATGACCAGTGGTCTCTATATTCTCTCTCAACTCGGAACATCTGAGTTACCTTGGGGAATGTGACTGGAGGAGGAGGAAACAGTAAGCAAAAGGCAATTGAACTGCCAGGTGTAGCCGGGAGGCAGTGGCACATGACTTTAATCCCAATACAGGGGAGGCAGAGGCAGGCAGGCCTCTGAGTTAGAGGCCAATCTGGACACAGACTGAATTCCAGGACAGCCGGGACTACACAGAGAAACCCTGTAATTGGTGGTTGCAGGGGGGACAAAAACCATAGCCTGGTGTGGTGGTACAGAACCTTTAATTTCAGCCCCCAGGAGACAGAGGCAGGTGGCTGTCTGTGAGTTTGAGGCCAGCATGGTCTACAGAGTGAGTTCCAGGACAGCCAAGGCTACACAGAGAGAGAAACCCTGTCTTGGAAAACAGATAAACAAAAGGGCCAGGGATGCTGAAGTGAACATTGCATGAATGAATGAATTGAGGAATGAATGAATGAAGGAGATTGTTTGAGAAACAGTGGGGAGCTCGGCTTTTAGTGCAATCTGGGGAATGTCGGGCAGTCTCATCCCAGACAAGTCAAACTGCCTGGAACCCCAGGCAAAGCAATGTGAGTGCCTTAAGCACAGTGGAGCGCTGAGTAGCCCTTGAAACACACCAGGTTTGTTTTTTCTGGGACAGACTCCAGCTGGAGAGACACACTTGGGCCAGTATGTTTGTCCTTTGGGAGCTTTCACTTAGTGCCATTTTGTGAGTAGGAAATAGAAATACGAAGTATTTCTCTGGGAACCGCAGAAGGTGATGGGAGGGTGCCGTCATCTCCTAGACTGCCCTCACCCACTGCTCCCCACCAGGGTGGCTACTTCCCTGAGAATGTTAAGGCTATGACCAGCCTGCGATGGCTCAAGCTGAATCGCACAGGCCTCTGCTACCTGCCTGAAGAACTCGCGGCTCTGCAGAAGCTGGTAAGGGG
>JADRCD010103758.1:0-13953 GCA_019843815.1 Montemys delectorum | reverse complement strand
TCTGAGTTCAAGGACAGCCTGGTGTACAGAGTGAGTTCCAGGACAGCTTGGGCTACCTAGAGAAACCCTGTCTCGGAAAAAAAAAAAAAGAAGAAGCAATTGGTCTGTGATATCAACAACATATGTAATTGACAAGACCAATATGGGCAGCTCCCATATCTGTCTGGCCATTCCTTACAATAGTTCTTTGACTAGTCAAAAATGAAGCAAATAAAAAGGTCATAATACTCAGAAGGATGCTGAATACAGGGGTGGTGAGAATTCTGGTCGACTCCTAGCATCTGGTTATAAAACAGTTCTCTCACTCTATTTGGAGACTGTCATAAGTGAGGGTTTCTCAAACTTTGGGTTTCTCGAACTTCAAATCTCCATATGTGAAGGATACCCGGATAAAAATGAACAGGATGGTGAGGAGGAGAAACCCATGTCTAATCCAGGAGGGTAGAGTGTATCTGGCTGAGTGGAGCATCATTCTTCTGAAATTAGGGACAAGTTGGTTGGTTCTGATGCCCCCTCTCTGAAGCTTAAGGGAACTGTTGGGGTCATTGTGTAAGAAGAGTTATTTTGAGGTGGGATAGGTGAATCCAATGGGAAAGAGTTCCCAAATCTTAGCAGTTCTGGGGGTCACAAGAATTACCTTGAAAGAGCCCTGCCATTTAGGAGAAAGAGGTGAAAGATGATGGTTTGGAGGGAAGAGAAGGACCTGATCTCCAATGATGATAGGGTGTGGACAGGAGACAGTGTGTGGCTGTAGTAAAAGGTGGTCAGTAAAGTGCCATAGAAGACAGCAGAGATGACAAAGTAAGGGAGTGAGTAGGAGACCAGGGAGAGGGTTTGGGTGAAAGACCAGGAGTCAGAACCAGTAGTCCATATATGAGCTCAAAGGGTGAAATCAAAAGAGGTAACCTGGGGGAAAGCCCATAGCTTGAAAAGAGCCCGTGTAGGAATTTTACCCAATTGAGGTGAAGTTTCTGTGACAGTTTGACAAGGGTAGTTTTTAAGGAGCAGTTAGTTCATTCTATCTTTCCTGAGTTCTGGGGATGGTACAGAATATGAAAATACCAAGGGATGTTGAGGGCTTTAGATAGGGTTTGAGAAACTTGGGAGGTTAATTTGGGACCATTATCTGACTGGAGGAAGGCTGGGATTACAAATCAAGGGATGATGTCATGGAGGAGGAGATCAGAGATTGAGCCCTTTTGCTGATGATGGGAAATGCCTCCACCCACCCTGACAAGGGATCCACCAAGACCAGTAGATACTTGGCATGTTTGACAGTGGACATGTGGGTAGTCAAATTGATGGTTGGTCCCAAGGAGGGACCCCCTCTAGCCTGGTGGGTAAGAAAAGGGCCACCATGATACCTGGAGTTGGGGTCAGACATCTGACAGATATTGCAAGAGACAGTAATATATTTTAAAAAGTGCAAGTCCTCAGATGCAGGCTGTAGGGTGGGTTTTAATAAAGTAAGATAAGACTTGACTGTTGGAATAAAAGAGCTGACATAGACAGAACAGAGTTTGATGAGGAGAAGTGGGTTGTAGTGTGAGAATGGCCTGTGGTGGATGAAACAAGTCTAGGCCCATAAAGGCCACAGCTCTAGCTGCCTGATCAACCCAGTTCTTACCCTTAGAGATGAAAGAGTTGTCCCTCTGGTGGGACCTGCACTGGACAATTCCAATGGCTGTGGGGAGGTAGGAGGATTTTAGCATGGCCATTATTTGGTCTGTACTAGTTATGGATCCTTTTGCTGTAAGTAACCCCACTCCTTCCAGATAACAGCATGGAACAAGAGGATATAGAAGGCAAATTTAGAATCTGTGTAGATGCTTAGGGATTGTCCCATGCCTATTGAAAGGTACTGGTAAGGGCTATTAGTTCAGACTGTTGGCTAGTGGTGTGGGCAAGGAGGGTCCATGCCTCAACTACCTCCATATGGGACACTATAGCATAGTCAGCTCTTTGAATTCCTTTATGTAAAAAGGAGCTGCCACCTGTATTCCTGGTAGAGATGGCCTGAGGCAATATGTCCTCCTCTATGCATGAGGGATCAGGGAGTAGTTTCTCTAAGGTTCAGTGAGGGAATGAGATAGGTAGTGGTCAACTTTTGATTGAGAAAGAGGATTTGAGATGTGGAGATGTGGACACGATTAGAAAATAAGTATAGAGTCTTCTGTTAGAGCTACCTGATGGGAAAGAACCCTGGAGGGAGGTTGAGTTTGTACGTTTTTGTAGGTTAAGAGATGGGACAGGTTATGAGAGGAGAAGACCGTGATAGGTGACCTAAAGGTTAGTTTTTTGATTCTCGAATAAGGAGCGCAGCAACTGCTAAAGCACTTATGTAAGGTGCCCATTCTTACATAGTCAGGTTTAAACTTTTTACGAGTATGCTGCAGGTGCAAAGAAGGGTCACAGTTGGTGACCTAGGACTCTAAGGGCATGTTTCTCTTTTTCTGTTATGTAGAGGGAGAATAAACATGTTAGGTCCTGGAGATGTAAGGCAGGGCCTGAAGAAAGGCCTGATGAACCCTTTGAAAGGGCTTAGTAACAGGTTTGAGAAGAGATTCCTGGGTGGGGCCTGATGCTGCTTCATATAAGTGGTGGGAAAAAAAGAGAAAAGGATGGAACCCAGAAGAAAAAAAAAAAGCCAGATATTTGTAGGAATGAGAGAATTGCCTCTTTAGTAGAGGGGAATGCTAGAGACCAGATTAGATGTTTTCTATCTGAAGCAATGGCTTTGTTGATTAGAGTGTTGATTAGTGTGATCCCAATTAAGTGATCTGGGAGGTGGACAATTGGACCTTACAAGGTGAGACTCTATAGCCTTGACTGGACAGGAAATTTAGAAGAGCAGAGGTATTACTTTGCCTAATCTCTAGAGAGAGACTGCAGGGGAGAACAGCTCAACAGCAAATTGAAGTCACAGAATCAGCGGTCGAACAATGTTTGGGCTCAAGAATAACTGAAGGAAGACCCGAGACTCATATAGTATGCAAAGGCAAAGAACATTTATTTTGCAGAAGTTACCAGTGTGCAAGTATCAACCATTCATCAAAATGCTTCCCCCCACCTCCCAGAGGTGAGCTCAAAGGATCAATGTAAAGCTGATTAAGGGATTCTTTGGAGGGGTATGGGTGCCTCTGGCATTAGTTGAGGTTCTAGGGGCTTTCCAAAACGTTTGCTGGGGGCCTGAGGACTTTCTAGAACTCTTGCTAACTTGGCTCAAGCCAGGTGGCTGGGCAGCTCCTGATTGACTGGATGCAGACTGTGGCTTTTCCTGGAACTGATTTGTTCAGCTCTGGGAAACAGAAACTTAGACCTGGTCTCCTGACATGCAGCCTATCATGGAGTCAGTCTAGCTCGGCCTTCTCATTCCCCTCTCTGAGTTGTAACTAAATCAAATCTTTGATTCATCAGTTCTTTCCAAGGTCTGTGTTATTGGCAAAGAGGTAAATCAGGACCTAAGGACCATAAGTTTTACTGCTGAAATTAGGGCCTTTTTGACTTAGAATCTCAGCCTGTAAGGTGGAACAACAAATGCTGTATTTTTCTTCTGTAACTGCTTCTTGCTGACATTCAGACATTGTCTTTTGGGGGTCCAGGAAGGCTGAAATGCTAGTCAAAGACAATGGGGCATTTATCTGAAGGATCTGATGAGTTGATCCAGCTGGAAGACAGGGAGCAATCATCTCGGGTAGACTAGTTAACATCAGCCTTCAGCAAGTCAGAGTTCATCAGCTCCATAGGTGATTCTTGAATGGAGTCTGTCAGCCGGGTGAAAATCTGTTGAGACAAATAAAGACTAAGGACAGAAGTTAAAATTGTTTAGTAATTGGGGAAGGTAAGGGATTCCAAGAACAAGGGGGAAAAAATCTCATTTTCAAGAACAGGCAGATGCATTTATCTGGAGTCCATTTAATGTGTGGCAGGTGGACCCAAGTCTTATGACTTTTTGATCTCTTGAAGTTTTTGTGAACTTTAATTAACAAAAGGGTGTGCATTGTTATTTACCATTATATTGAAACACATATTTTAGAAAAAGCAGTTAACATGCGTCTGCAAGACAACAGGAGTAGCTTTTTGCCTTTGAGACTTAGTAAAAGCTACAGGTTTAGGTTAAAAGACCCAGAACATTCTTTCTTCATTCCAGAGGGCTAGATATACAGATTGAACAGAGATGTTTTTAGCATGACGAGAAACACCATTAAGTCTACACTTAGAAGACAACCAAAGGGAATTTAAAACCTTGAACTTGTAACTGAATTATAAGTAGCCAGTACTCCATTAACTTATCAGAATTCCATTGATCAATGTTAAAATTCTGAACTTTGTGTGTGAATGGTAGTGTGTGTGAGGAAAATGAAACATATACACACATACACACAAATGTATAGATGTTAAATTATGATTTAAATACTTACAACTTGTATTTACATATTTCAAAATACCTTATCAAACCTTCCAGTCTTTATAACTTGCAAATATTAACCTTAAAATGCCTTTTTAGACTTTAATATAACTGATTTATCAACTTTAAAATATTTTTCATCTGAAATTATTTTTTATCCTCTAACTTTTATCATCTGTATTATCAACACCAGTCATTTTTCTAGACCTTTAGACATTCTTTAGAAGTTTTTATATCCTCGGACATTATATACATTCTATATTTAACATTTTTTAGCTGTTAAGGTATCAGCTATCACTGTGATCTGCAAAGAACAAATTGTAATCTAACTTGCCTATGTGTCAATTAAAATGACAGGCTTACTCATTACCTAAATGGCCACCCCATCAGGTACCTGTGATGTCAGTGGCTCTGTTGGGGACACAGATCCCAAAGCAGGATCAATCTTCAGCTGCCAGACCTAGAAACTCTGAGAGGCTTTCCTGAGGAGGAGGAACTTGGGAGAGATAACTTCAACTTGTCAATCAATTCTTTAGTGTCCTTTGTTTGAGCACATTTCAGACTGAGCCTGGGCAGCGGGCAAGGCACTGGAGCAGTTATGATCCCTGATTAGCACACCAAAATCCCAGTGGTGTCCTCCTTTGTCATTATGCCCCTCTCTTCTTACAGACCTTGTGAGGGGGGGTCATTGTTAGGATTTGAGAGTCTCTGTCTGTCATAGTAAGTTTAAACATATTAATTGCCGTATTCAACAGATCTCTGATTGCTTTGAGGACTAGTGTGTACCTAGTATATCTGAGCTAAACAATCTTTGTCTATTACTAGTTATCCATTTCAAACTGTACCTTACAAACATAAAGCAAGAGACTAAGTAAAGCTTTAATCTTGAAACTGACTGCATCAACATTTAGCATGACTTCAATATATTTCTGAATATATTAAAGGATATGATCATTCCTAAGGTTATTGACTATTCACTTGCATTTCTTAATTATAGTAGCTTTTATGAGACTAAAACCTATTCGATTTGTGCCTTAGAAATCATAATTCTGAGCCAAGCAGTGGTGGCATATGCCTTTAATCCCAGCACTTGGGAGGCAGAGGCAGGTGGATTTCTGAGTTCAAGGCCAGCCTGGTCTACAAGGTGAGTTCCAGGACAGCCAGGGCTACACAGGGAAACCCTGTCTCGAAGAAAACAATATAATTCTTAATTGAAGCTCTTTTAGTATGAAAACAAAACTTTTAAAATCATGAACATATGCCATAAAGAGACCAGGAGCTTTTTTGACCTCGGTATGGTATGTCATCACAGAATATAACAGTTTATGTTTGATGAAGTTTAAGCCAAAGCCAGTGTCAGGACAGAAAAGGCTAACAAATTGGAGAAAAATAAAGGCAAGATCCTTGCTTGTTATCTGCTCCTTGGGCTAAAAGAAGGGGCTGCTGGAGCCTGGTCAGGGTCAGAGCTCAGTCAAACTGAAACAGAGGGAGGTGAATTCTAATAGCCATGGATTTTTAATCTTTCTAGTGTTTTAATCCTTCAATCTATAACAGATAGAAAATATCAGGATTATATATCTTATTGACATTATATTATATTAATTAGTAGCTATACTTTTTAAATCCAAAAATTTCTGTTAGCACAGTCATTATTTCCATCATCAGATCCATAGCCATCATATTTATCACCATCACAATTATTTTCATTAAAAATGTTCCCATGTTTAATGTAACAATATGCCAACAAAGACATTTCAATCATCTATATTTAATCATAATCTCTAGAAGACAAATCAATTTTTAACAGTTTAAACAATACAGTGTCTATAAAAATTAATACCAAGTGTATTACCTTCATATCATAAAGTTTGGTTGCCAGCAGGAAAAGCTCCCTCATATGAACAAATGGAGATGTAGCTTCAATACCTCATCAAAGAGGATTTTTTTTAGCATGTTTATGATGTGATTTATTGCAGCTCATTTATTATAAACTTAATTTGCGTATTTTTTCTGGTTTTTTTATTAATTGGTTTTTTTTTTACTTACATTTCAAATGTTGTCCTCCTTCCCAGTATCCCCTCTGCAAATCCCCCGTTTCATCTGCCCTCTCCTTTGCCTATAAGAGAGTGCTTCCTGACCCACTCATCCACTCACATCTCACCCACCCAGCATCCCATTGTGCTAAGGCAACAAGCCTCCATAGGACCAAGGGCCTCCACTCCCACTGATGCCAGATAAGGAATCCTCTGGTACATGTACAGCTGGAGCCATGGACCCATCCTTGTATACTCTTTGGTTTAGTTCTTGAGACCTTTGGGAGTGCTGACAGTTGATATTAATGTTCTTCCTATGGGGTTGCAATCTTTTTCAGATCCTTCAGGCTTTCCCCTCCAGGTCTCCAGGCTCAATTGAATGGTTGGCTGTGAGATTTGCATCTGTTTTAGTCAGATGCTGGTGGAGCCTCTCAGAGGACAGCCATATGAGGCTTTTGTCTGCAAGCACATCAGCAATAGTGTCAGGGTTTGGTGTCTGCAGATGGGATGGATCCCAAGGTGGGGCAGTCTCTGAATGGCCTTTCCTTCAGTCTCTGCTCCATTTTATGTCCCTGAATTTCCTTTAGACAGGGAAAACTTCTGGGTTAAAATTTTTTAGATGGGTGTGTGGCTCCATCTCTCAATTGGGGGCAGTGTATATCATCTACTGATGGTGCTCTCTTCAAGTTCTATCTCCACTCTGTTAGGTATTTCAGCTTATGTAATCCCCATTGAGTCCTGGGAACTTCTCGCTTCCCTGGAAACTAGGACTTTCTAGTAGTTATTCTCTGTTCTCCTCCCACACTGCTACATATTTCTATTAATTTTCCTAAACTTCTGGACTTCTCTCCTGTCTCTTCCCATACCTGATCCTGTCCTCCACATTTCCTATTCCCTCTTCTTCTTCTGCCAGGTCCTTCCCTCCCTCTACCTTCTGTGATTATTTTGTTCTCCCTTCTAAGTAGGATTAGTCTTCCTTTTTCTTGAGCTTCATATGGTCTGTGATTTGTATCATGGATATTCTGAGTTTTGGGGCTGATATCTACTTATCAGTATCCATCTATGTCCTTTTGGGTCTGGGTTACCTCACTCAGAATGATATTTTCTAGTTCCATTAATTTCCTGTAAAATTCATGAAGTCATTATTTTTAAAAGCTCAGTAGTTCTCCATTGTGTAAATGCACCACATTTTCTGTATCCATTCTTCTGATGCTGGACATCTAGGTTGATTCCAGCTTCTGGCTATTATGAATAAGGCTGTTATGAACATAGTGGAACTGGTGCCCTTGTTAGCTTTTGATATCTTTTGGAGGATCTTTTGGTTATATGCCCAGTAGTGGTATAGCTGGGTATTCAGGTAGAAATATTTCCAGTTTCTTGATAAACTGCTAGATTGATTTATAAAGTGGTTGTACCAGTTTGCAATCCCACCAGCAATGAAAGAGTGTTCCCCTTTCTCCACAACCTCGCCAGCTGTAACCTGAGTCTTTCATCTTAGCCATTCTCACTGTGTGTCATGGAATCTCAGGGTCATTTTGATTTGACTTTCCCTTATGAACGTTTCTTTTGTTGCTTCTCATGTATTTGAGATTCCTCAGTTGAGAATTCTTTGTTTAACTCTGTACCCTGCCTTTAAATAGTGTTATTTTGGTTCTCTGTTGTCTAATGTCTTGAGTCCTTTATATACTTTGGATATTAGCCCTCTATCAGATACAGGATTGGTAAAAATCCTTTACCAATCTCTAGGTTCCTGTTTTGTCCTGATGACAGTGTCCTTTGCCTTACAGAAGCTTTGCAATTTTATAAGGTCCCATTTTTTTCTATTGTTGATTTAGAGCATAAGCCATTGGTGCTCTATTCAGGAAATTTCCCCTTGTACTGGTGTGTTTGAGGCTCTTTCTCACTTTCTCTTCTATTAGATTCAGCACATCTGATTTTATATAGAGGTTCTTGATCCACTTGGACATGAGCTTTGTATAAAGATTTAAGAATGGATCAATTTGCACTTTTCTACATGCTGACCACCAGTTGAACTAGCACCATTTGTTGAAAATGCTTCCTTTTTTCCACCAGATGGTTTTGGCTTCTTTTTCAAAAATTAAATGACCATAGGTATGTCGGTTTATTGGTTTTCAATTCTACTATATTGATCTACCTGTTTCTCTCTGTACCAATATCCTGCACTTTTATTAACCACTATTGCTCTGTAGTAGAGCTTAAGTTCAGGGATAGTGATTCTGCCAGAAGTTCATTTACTGTTGAGAATTTTTGCTATCCTAGTTTTTTGTTTGTTTGCTTTTGTTTTTGTTTTTGTTTTTGTTATTCCAGATGAAATGGAGAATGAAGAATTGAGTTGGAATTTTGATATGGATTGCATTAAACCTGTAGATTGCTTTCAGCAAGATGGCCATTTTTGCTATATTAATCCTGCCAATCCATGAGCATGGGACATCTTTCCATCGTCTAAGATCTTCAATTTCTTTCTTCAGAGACTTGAAGTTTTTGTCAAACAGATCTTTTACTTGCTTAGTTAGAGTTACACCAAGGTATTTCATATTATTTGTAACTATTGTGAAGGGTGTTGTTTCCCTAATTTCTTTCTCTGCCTGTTTATCCTCTGATTTGCTTGAGTTAATTTTATATCCAGCTACTTTGCTGAAGTTGTTTATCAGGTTTAGGGGTTCTCTGGTGGGATTTTGGGGGTCACTTAAGGATACTATCATATCATCTGCAAATAGTGATAATTTGACTTCTTCCTTTCCAATTTTTATTGCTTTGATCTCCTTTTGTTGTCTAATTGCTCTGGCTAGAACTTCAAGTACAATATTGAATAGGTAGTGAGAGAGTGAGCAGCCTGTCTTGTTCCTGATTTTAGTGGGATTGCTTCAAGTTTCTCTCCATTTAGTTTGACGTTGGCTACTGGTTTGCTGTATATTGCTTTTACTATGTTTAAGTATGGGCCTTGAATTCCTGATCTTTCCAAGATTTTTATCATGAAGGGATGTTGGATTTTGTCAAATGCTTTCTCAGCATCTAATGAGATGATCATATATTTTTTTCTTTGAGTTTGTTTGTATAGTGAATTATGTTGATGGATTTCCATATATTGAACCATCCCTGCATCCCTGGGATGAAGCCTACTTGATCATGGTGGATGATCGTTTTGATGTGTTCTTTGATTCGGTTTACAAGAATTTTATTGAGTATTTTTGCATCGATATTCATAAGGGAAATTGGTCTGAAGTTTTCTTTCTTTGTTAGGTCTTTGTGTGGTTTAGGTATAAGAGTAATTGTGGCTTCATAGAACGAATTGGGTAGAGTACCTTCTGTTTCTATTTTGGGGGAAGTTTGAGGAGTATTGGTATTAGGTCTTCTTTGAAGGTTTGATAAAACTCTGTATGCAGCAAAATACTGGGTCCTGTTTACATATACAATCTGTTACCCTATGTCTTTTTATTGGGGAATTGAGTCCATTGATGTCAAGAGATATAAAAGCCAAATGATTGTTACTTCCTGTTATTTTTGTTGTTGGAGTTGGAATTATGTTTGTGTGGTTCTCTTCTTTTGAGTTTGTTGTGAGAAGATTATTTTTTTGTTTTTTCTTGGGTATAGTTTCCTTCCTTGTGTTGGAGTTTTCCTTTTATTATTCTCTGTAGGGCTAGGCTAGTTTAGTGGAAAGACATTGTTTAAATTTGTTTTCTTCATGGAATATCTTGGCTTCTCTATTTATCGTACTTAAGAGCTTTGTTAGGTATAGTAAGTAGCCTTGGCTGGCATTTATGTTATCTTAGGGTCTGTATGACATCTTCCCAATTCTTCTGGTCTTAAAGTCTCTGTTGAGAACTCTGGTGTAATTCTGATAGGTTTGCCTTCATATGTTTCTTGACCATTTTACCTTATAGCTTTTAATATTCTTTCTATGTTCTGTAAATTTTGTGTTTTGATTATCACATGATGGGAAGAATTTATTTTCTTATCCAATCTACTTGGCTTTCTGTAGTCTTCTTGTATATTTTTGGACATCTTTTTCTTTAGGTTAGGGAAATTTTCTTCTATGATTTTGTTGAAGATGTTTACTAGCCCATTGAATTTGGAATCTTCACTCTCTTCTATTCCTGTTATTCTTAGTTTTTTTTCTTTCCTTGTCCTGAATTTTCTGGATGTTTTTGGTTAGGAGCTTTTTGCACTTTGTTTTTTGTTTGACTGTTGTGTCTATATCTTCGATGGTATCTTCTATGCATAAGATTATTCGTTCTGTCTCTTGTATTGTGTTAATGATGTTTGTATTTGTGTCTCCTGACCTCTTTCCTAGCTTTTCCATCTCCAGGGTTTTTTTCTCTTTGTGATTTCTTTATTGTTTTTATTTCCATTTTTAGATCCTGGACTTTTTTTTTTTTTCAGTTCCTTCACCTGTTTGGTTGTGTTTTCCTGTATCTCTTTTAGGGAGTTATTTTTGACCTTCTTAAGATCCTCTACCATCTTCATGAGATGGGATTTTAGATCACAATTTTGCTTTTTGGGTATGTTAGGGTATTCAGAGTTTGCTCTTAGGGGAGAACTATGTTCTGATGATGCCAAGTAGCATTGGTTTCTGTTGCTTATATTCTTGTGCTTGCCTCTCATCACCTGGTTATCTCTGGTGTTAACTGGTCTTGCTGTCTCTGACTGGAGCCTATTCCTCTTGTGAGCCTGATTATGTTGGGCCTCCCTTGGGTCATGCTGTCTCTGCAAGTGGGCAGGGGAAGGGGTGACTGGAGCACATGATCTGCTCCCAGGCCCAGTTGCAAACTGGAAGCCAAAGAGACATTTTTAAAACCAGTCATTTATAAGTCTGGTTTCCGGGCAGAAGTTGCATAAAAATATTATCCCAATTTAAAAATATGTCCAGAGATCCTGTTTGGCTCCTGCCATGAGTGTTGTCCAGAATGGCTTTCACCTTGAGTTATTTCAAGCCAATACTCTATTACTAAGATTATAGATGATTAACTATGTATCACAAATTATAAATCAATATTTTATAACCAAGAAATATAAAATATAGCAACCTTATATACTCAAGACTAGTCAGAAATAAGCATACAGTGGCCATACATATTTATATATTTAAAACAATTTTTTTCTTTTAGGTATAATTTTAAGGAAAAAGCACTTTGCTACCTGTTGAATCTCATTTTCATGGGCATAGATGTTTTGTAGCAGAATTAGCCATGCTGCTTTCTTATCAGAGAAGCTGAGAAGGTGCTGAACTCTTTATGAACATCCTGCACAGATCCCTTGGGTTGCTGCCAGCTTGATGCAAGCAGGAGACAGGGCTCCAAGACAAGCACCAGTTTGTTAGTTTTTGTTATTCCAATTTAGCTGCTTTTTTTCCTTCTAAAAATCCTTTAAATGAGTTAAAAGTAAGTCAAGGGCTGAACAACCAGCAGATGACGTTTTAATCATCTTTCCCCCAGACCCAGATGTCCTATAGCACAGAAGTTAAAGACAGAGGAGAGAGGCACAAGAAAAGAAAAGAAAAGAAAACCCAAACAACAACAACAACAACAACAACAAAAGAGTTGATGGACCTGCTGGCTATTTGTTACTGTAAAAGATGGTTAGTTTTCCTGACCATACAGTTAAACTTAGATTCTCTGCCAGGCATTTGGAATCATTGAAGTATAACTGCACTAGATCCAGCAGAGTGGAGCTATTTGTCTGCCCCATGGTGTCTCTCAAGGTAATAGGAGAGAACAAATAAATCATAAATACACAAAGCACACAATAAATCTACAGGAGTGATAAAAAGAAACTTAAACAAAGCTGATGGCGTTGTATTTGGCTGGAGTTCTCTGACTCCCACTGCCAGCAGAAGTCTCTGGAGATGATAGCCTCTCTAGCCCTCAGGCTCCACCAACTATTTCCATCCTGTCAGCCTCTACCTAGTCCTGGTGCAAATCATACAAATGGAAGTGTTTCACATCCAGTATAAGGATTCAGAAGCATCCTTGGAATTGCCTGGTGTACTGACTAGTTTTGTGTGTCAACTTGACACAGGCTGCAGTTATCACAGAGAAGGGAGCTTCAGTTGGGGAAATGCCTCCATGAGACCCAGCTGTGGGGTATTTTCTCAACTAGTGATCAAGGGGGTGGGGCCCCTTGTGGGTGGTGCCATCCCTGGGCTGGAAGTCTTAGGTTCTATAAGAGAGCAGGCTGAGCAAACCAAGGGAAGCAAGCCAGCAAGGAACATCTCTCCATGGCCTCTGAATCAGCTCCTGCTTCCTGACCTGCTTGAGTTCCAGTCCTGACTTCCTCTGGTGATCAACAGCCATGTGGAAGTAAGCTGAATAAACCCTTTCCTCCCCAACTTGCTTCTTGGTCATGATGTTTGTACAGGAATAGAAACCCTGACTAAAATACCTGGTCAGGAGGGAATCTGTGTCACATCTGCCCTGCTTCCAGTGGCATCTAGGTTGTGTCTCCCAGAGAAACAGAAAAGGGGAAAAGTTCTCCCTTACACTGAACAGAGCAAGCTCTGAACAAACAGGACAAGAGACAAAAACATAATGACATACAACACACAGAGGCTCCCCTAAAAATGCTGTACTACTGAGTCACAAGGGTCCACAGTGATGTCAGACAAACCTTCAAATGTTAGGGTCCAAGAATCACTGAAGAAAGACCCCAGATACAAATAGTATGCAAAGGCAAGTAATATTCATTCTGTAGAAATTACCACCATGAAGTGGGCAACCATTTATCAAAATGGTGCCCTTAGAGGTGAGCCACAGGCTCAATTTAAAATGGATTAGGGGAATTCCAGGGAGGGGTAGATGATTTTTATCTTGACTGGTTTGCTCTATCTCTAGTGGTACAGGTGTCTCTGGGATTGCCTATGGTTCTAGTGTCTTTCCATAACCATTGCAGGGGGCCTGGGGACTTTCCAGAATCATTGCTGATTAACTACTCTTGACTTGTTATGGTCTGACACCTCTCACCCCCAATAGCTGTAACCATTTTGTTCCATCCCTGCAGGTATTTAATATTGTTGCTGTGACATGTCTTGCCAGTCATAGACACAGAGATATGGCCTGATTGCTAACACTGTTGATCGATGGAATGGCATTGAGGATCTTTTTTTTTTTTTTTTTTTTTTTTTTGATAATTTCTTTATTTACATGTAAATTTTCCCTTTCCCAGGTTCCCCTCCAAAAAACAAACAAACAAACAAACAAAAACAACAAGAACAAACTTCTTTTGCTTCCCCCCTCCTCATGCCTGCCACCCCACCCTCTCCCACTTATTGGCCCTGGCATTCCCCTACACTGGGGCACAGAACCTTCACAAGGCCGAGGTCCTTTCCTCCTACTGATGATCAAATTTGCAGTCCTCTACTATACACATGCTGCCAGAACATTCAGTCCCACCCTGTATAGTCCTTGATTGGTGGTTGGGTCCCTGGGAGCTCTGAGGGTACTAGTTAGTAATTGTTGTTCGTCCTAAGGGGCTGCAAACCCTTCAGCTCCATAGAAC
>JADRCD010103757.1:0-15873 GCA_019843815.1 Montemys delectorum | reverse complement strand
TGTGTGTGTGTGTGTGTGTGTGTGTGTGTGTGTGTGTGTATGTGTGCACCTGCGTGCATGCCACAGCCCATGTGCAGAGGTAAGAGAACAACTTGTGGGAACTGGTTTTCTTCTACCACATGGGCCTCAGTGTTGAACTTAGGACATAGGTGTGGTGGCAGGTGATCTACCCACTGAACCATCTGCTGGCTCCATGTGAAGAACTTTAAAGAGAAGTTCACATGGTCTCATAGCTCAGTCTGGCCTCAGAGTCCCCACAGCTGAGGTTGGCTTTGACCTCTCCGTCTTCCATGGCATGGCTAGTGCGCAGTACCTTGCCTGGCTTTACAGTGAAGTGTTGAACAGAAGCAGCAGCGGTGCCGATTCTCAAGCTCAGGGTGCAACAACCACATGGAGCTGCGTCTGTGACTGAGAAAGTTGCACCCAGGAAAATAAACGTATTTATAGTGTGGACGGTAGGATGTTATAAAGAGCTGCTGACATAATTGGTAACTATTTGTTTTGCTACTACTCCAAAAGGCTGTTCTTTTGACTTAAAGATAAAATAGATCTGGCTTTGAACTAAAGGAGTTCTGTGCTTATTAAGCAGTGTTGGTAGCAGGCATAGTGTTTCCCTGAGAGGGCTGTCAGCACAGACAATAGCCTCATGGTTCAACAATGCACCTTGGCTGAGAGTTGACTGTGAACTGTCCAAAGGCAGTGGGACAAGCACATGCACAATTAACTGCTTGGAATAAGCAACTTGGAACATTTCCATGCCTTCTTTTGTTGTCATTGAGAAGTTAACAAGTTGGGGAATGCCCTGCATCTCAATAAAAAAAAAATTCGTATTGTTTTAGCTTAGTCTGTATCACTGATACTTACCATGTTTTGAGATATTTACATGTGTAAAATAATTTGCTTAGCTCCTGAGTAATGTTGTGATTATTTTATTCAAGAATGTGAATGGTGGGTTAGATGAGTGTCTGTGGTCAGCTAGAGGTTGTTGTTTTCTGAAATAGATAATTGTCTACATTGTTTGCCTGGCCTTGAAGTGGGTACAAAGTGTCCATTCTGCCTCAGTGGTGTGAGTCATTGCTGATCATTCTGGAGCTTCCTTACACAGTCATGCTTACTTATAGCCTCAGCTTTTGCTTTTGTGGTCCCCTAAATTATTTTTTGCCACTTAGGAGTAAGGAAATGGAGGCTTCAGGAGAGTTTTGACAAAGTTCACATTGGTCTCTTTGACAACTTTGGTCTCTTCTTCCAGATTCAGTTTAACCTGCTGACTTGAGCATCAGATAAAACCCAGCACAGGATTAACACTCCCTGGGTATAAAATAGCTACAATTTAAAATTGTGTTTAAATGGGAGGTGATACAGTGAACACTTTGGGGACTGTCTTAATAGAGTTTCATTGCTGTGAAGAGACCAGGACAACTCTTATAAGAACAACATTTAACTGGAGCTGGCTTACAGGTTCAGAGATTGAGTCCATTATCATCAAGGCAGGAACATGGCAGTGCCCAGGCAGGCATGGCGCTGGAGGAGCTGAGAGTTCCACCTCTTGTTCCAAAGGTAGCTAAGACTGGCTTCCAGGCAGCTAGGATGAGGGTCTCAAAGCCCACGCCCACCTGCTTTATTAAGGCTACACCTACTCCAACAAGGCCACACCTCCTAATAGTGCCACTCTCTGGGCCAAGCATATTCAAACCATCACAGGGATTTAGTAAGAATGTTCCATGCTGGCTGGGTGGTGGTGGCGCACAGTCTTTAATCCCAGCACTTGGGAGGCAGAGGCAGGCAGATTTCTGAGTTCGAGGCCAGTCTGGTCTACAGAGTGAGTTCCAGGATAGTCAGGGTTACACAGAGAAACCCTGTCACGAAAAAACCAAAAAAAAAAGAATGTTTCATGTTACAGACATTCCATGTTACAGACTTCAGTGGTAACTACTGCGAGCTTTAGAAGAGCCTCGTTCAGCTTTTTGTGCTTAAGCATTTGTACAAAAACCCAAGTAGACTTGTTTTCTAGATGGATGTCTGGATGCCCACCCTCATGAGGGTATTTTAGTCCAGTTTCTCTTTTGTTTCTAGACATTCCTTTGCTTTTCTGAAATCCTGCTTCAGAAAGTTGACATTTCCTTCTGAACGTTGTGTGGATAAGAGATGACACTGGTTCTGAAGGAAACCTCTAGCAACCAGGAATTCACTGTCTCTTTGGAGTCGTCTCATCTGCACATCTCTCACAAACAGGATTGTACAAAGTCTTTCATGTACTTTGATGATGGTTTCAGGGTTTATCTGGGTGGTAGCATACACCAGTACTTTGTTATGGTGTGATCAGGAGCAGATAAACCACATTCTGCTGTTCAGGTGATGTGAGCTGGAGTGTTTCTACCTTTGGTTATTGTGAGGGATGCTGCTGTTCACACCTGCCTACAGGTCTTTATATGAGCAAAACTCCTATCCTCTGAGGCTTATACCTGTGATAAACAATTTTCTAAGAAAATTAAAATCTGCAAAGCAAGTTGAGCTCTCTCAAGTGTTCACTCTCAGACTAGGTTTGGTGTGAAATCAGGTTGAATGTGTGTGGCTTTGGTATAATGAAAATGAAAACAAGGAATCCGAAGCTTTTAGTTGGGTTTCTCTATGTATGTTCTAATGGGATGAAATGAAAAAGAACAAATTACATAAAAGCAACCTCCAGAGTTCTCTCTTACTGGAAGCAGAATCTGTAAATAATTCCTTTTGGATTTCCTCCAAGGTAGACGCACAGGGAAGGCATTGTTCAGAGTATGGCAGTGGGCTGAAAATTTTCACCTTGGGGATTATACACTGAAAATAGCGGATGTCCTTTTCATCAAGTTGAAACATAACTTGTTTAAACACCCTTTTACCTACATGAGACCCAGAGAGCTGCTCAGTGTCTGGGGCCAGGTGTCCTTGAACTCTTTGTGAGATAGCACAAACATTGATTAATTAATTAAAAATTTTTTGTTTTTTTTGTTTTTTTTGTTTTGGAGAGTGGGTCTCATGTAGCCCAGGCTGGCCTCCAGCTCAAGATATAGTTGAAGCTGGCTTTGAACTTCTGATTCTCTTGCCTGTATCTCCAAAGACCTAAGAACACAGGCCTCTACCCATTGCCCAGCTGTGACAGGTTTTGTTGTTTGTTTGTCTTTTTTGATTGAGACAGTTTTGTAATCTAGGCTGGCCTCAACTTATATATGGTTGAGGCTGGATAAGAACTTGGGGCAGTCCTGCCTTAGACTCCAGAATGTTGGAATGACACTCGTGAGCCACCATGCACGCCTAGGAGATCTCTTTCTGATTTTTCCTGTTTTACAAAAGAGCTGGTGTTTAAGAGAAAACACAGCAGTGGAAGCCTAGGGGTTCAACGCAGAGAGTGCTGTGGGGGACTTAGTGGGTGTAGGTGCCTGGGCCTAGGATCCATGACATGAGATTGACCCGTTCAACCATTTGTACCTGTTTGACATTGGTGTGTTCATGGTGTTGTGTAGCTGTTACCCCTGGCCGCCTTCCATGGAGAAGCTATACCTGTTGTGGTTTGTGCCTTTCTGCCATATTCTTATTTATTGTATATCTTTCCCAAAATACAATTCTTAATTAATTCTGTAATGTTTACAAATGGAAGTCCCTCATTTAATTTTTTTTTTTTTTTTTTGGTTTTTCGAGACAGGGTTTCTCTGTGTAGCCCTGGCTGTCCTGGAACTCACTCTGTAGACCAGGCTGGCCTCGAACTCAGAAATCCGCCTGCCTCTGCCTCCACTGCCCGGCTTAATTATTTTATGCTTGTTACACCCAAGGCACTTAGTAGTGATTAGGACATGTGCCCAGGTGACATCCTTGAGCCTGGTACATGGGCCCCCGGAGTGCTTGTGAGCCTTGCCCCAGCTGATACAGTCTGCATGGGCATCCACCACACTCTTACCCTGCTGGGTGATAATCAGCTTCCCATTTTTTTATGGTGACACTCTTGTAGTTTAGTGCTTATTCCTAGTCACCTTCTTTGTTCTTTTTTTCAGGACTGCAGGAATACGTGGAGGCTGTTTCTTTTCAACACTTCATCAAAACTCGTTCATTGATCAGTATGGAAGAGATTAACAAGCAGTTAACATTTACAACAGAAGACAGTGGGAAAGAGAGCAAAACTGTGAGAATTTAAAATCATGTTTCAGTTTTATCGTATGATTTATACAACAGCATAATGATTGGTGGAGACTCCACCTTTCTGAAGCTGGGTTTGCTAGGGCTCTCCAGGGAAGCTAGGTCTAAGTGTCTCCACTAGTGACAGAGCCAGAGGCATGGCTTCAGACAGTGAGGAAGTCAGCACATTGCATCTGAGGGCTTAGAATCTGGTCTGTGCACTTGGCATCCCCAGTGCTGTTTGGGGTTTGTACAGGGACCCAGGGTGTGTCTGCCTGCCTCAAAGGACTTTATGGAAGAGTTTGACCATCAAAGATTTTTAATGAAGTGGTGCTTGCTTAGCTGGGTTCATTGTTGAAGTAGTTGTCACATGGCGAGAGCCAATTTATCACTTTCATAAACTACAGACAATTGCCCAGCTCTTCTGAGAAACCCTGTTGCATTTTGACTTATGAAGTACTTCTTTCCCCTTTTAGATTTGAAAATATGACATTCAGGCAACTAGGTGGGCTTTTGATCTCTTCTCTGACATATATTAGGATAAATACTACCCTATGGATAAAGTAACTATTATTATAATTTTTCTCTTTTTATTAATTTTTTAAAATATGAATTGGAGTCAAGATAGGTGGACAGAGAAACTATTAGAAGTCAAGATGGCACGAATGTGAAAGAAAATGTTAGGGTTGCCAAAGAGCTTGATTTGGCACGGCTGGAAACCCTCCTCTAATGAACCAGTGTCTGCTCAGCCTACACTTATTCTCCACTTCGTTAGGGGCTGACTGAGACACGAGGCAAGGCAGTCGTGGCTTTGGTTCATTTACCTGGTCACGGTGGAATCACAGCGAGAAGTGGCCAGCTGCATCCTACTTCATGCGAGCAGCTCCTCTCTGGTTCATGGAGCGGGACAGTGGGGAGAAGGGAGGTTGAATGTGTGCTGTTTCAGGACATTGGAGATTGTGACCCAGATTCACATCTCACATGAGCTGAGCCTGTGTTCACAAAGAACTTTCCCTTCAGCACTAGATTATTAGTGCTGAAAATACTGAGAATTTGATAAAAAAAATTTTACTTTTAACTTGGCTTGTGAGAATATTGCCAAAATCATTTTAATAAACATTATGACAGTTACAGACATAGGAAAGTAGAGGAGATAATACCTGGAGATCCATTAGCTCGTGCACCAGGTCTTGGGTCAAGGAACAGGAGTCAGCATTCCCTGTGTTTGCCGTGTCCAGCACTTCTGCTAAAACCATTTGAAAGTACATTAACGATGTCATCCTCCTAAACACTCAGGTGTTCCTCTTAAAACTTGTACTTTAAGCAAAATCTTCCTTACTAATAATTTTCAGAAAGCAGAATTTATTTTGATAAATTTTACTTTAAATTTGTTTATGCCTGTTTCTCTAAAATCAACTTACAACCATTACCCCTCTGTGTAATAACAAAGACCATTATTTTGTGAAATATATCCTTTTAAGTGACATTTGAAATGCATGCCTCTCCCATCTCCCACAGCCTACTGTTTGCTATACATACATACGTATCTCCTGGTCTTGGCTCACAGAAAACCCAGACACCTTTCTGATGGCTTTCAGGAGTGTCAGAAGGGTAGGGAGCAGGTTATGGGCTTCCTCTTTCTGTCCCTAAGCAGCTCTTTGGCCCCGCTATGCATCAGGCCTTAACATGACTTCCATTAGCTCCTCAGACACTGCATGATTCTTTCCTGGATGTCTTTTAAGCCCAGAATGTGCTTAGAGCTTCACCTACCGCATTCCACACACAGTGCTCACAACTCACGCCTCCCTGCTAGAAAGAACCTTGTGGAGAGAAAGGCACATGATGGGTGGTGGTGACAATGGCAGCTGCACTTACGGAGTGCGTTCTTGGGTTGCACATTATGCCAAGAATTTAATGAATATTGTCTTATTTAATCCATAAAAGGCTTCTGTAGTAGGTAACATAATCCTGTTTACTGGGGAGGAAATGAGGGTTAGAGAGAGATAAAAACCTGGCCAAGAGGCAAGTATCTTATGGAGTAAAGGCCTGGGAGAGGTGGGAGGAGAGTCAAGGTCATTTGGAAGTTAAGTTCACCGAAGAAGGGAGATAATTTGTCATTTGACACTGGGGGGGGGATAGAGGGTGAAGATGGGCGTGGCTGTAACTGATGAGGTGGGGATGGGCGTGGCTGTAACAGATGAGGTGGGGATGGGCGTGGCTGTAACAGATGAGGTGGGGATGGGCGTGGCTGTAACTGATGAGGTGGGGATGGGCGTGGCTGTAACTGATGAGGTGGGGATGGGCGTGGCTGTAACTGATGAGGTGGGGATGGGCGTGGCTGTAGTACAGGTGAGGTTGCTTTGGTAATAAAGATAGCAGCAGCATAGGCAGTGCAAGGTGATTGGCAGATGACTGGATCTGCAAAATAAGCTGGATTGTTTCCTGAAACTGAAGAGTGGGGATTGAATAGGGCACAGAAGAGAGTTCCCGAGACTTGGAATAGTGTTTGAAGAGACTGCACGGAAAGGTATAGGAAGAACTGCAGTGTTTGAGGAGGGGCCTGGAGAGATGGAACAGGCTGGGTTTTCAAAGTTCAGTTCCTAGCTCCCACATGGAGGTTCACGACCATCTCTACCTCCAGTTCCAGGGGCTCTGATGCCTTCTTCTGGCCTCCACAGGCTCCAGGCATGAACCTGGTGCACAGACGTACATGAAGGCACAACATGGATACACATAAAAATAATAAATAAAAACCACTGCAGCCTGACTAAGATGTCCGGTGGCTGCCCTGTGGCAGACCAGACTCCACAGTCTAGAGACAGCCGTGGTTACTGTTGCTCAGCTCACTCAGACCCGCTGCTCAGGGTAGAGCTGGCATGGAGAATGAGTTCTAGGAGATGGAGGCGCTGGCAGGAGCTGGGCGCAGGTGCAGACTATGGGCAGTGCAGAGTAGGGAAGGAGATTCGGGCTGAAGAAGGAGGCCTTGTAATCACTGATTGATAGTGATTGTTACACAGTGGGGGCAGGTCTTCCTTAGCAGGTGTCTTCTGTGCTTGGCAAGGGAAGCTGGACACAGCTGGTCTTATATTGGTGGTATTTGATTATTCTAATACATCCAAGCCACCTGGCGCAGCTCCTTACCCAGCATACGGTGGATTCCTTGTGTCCTGCCACATAGTTAACTCATGGGAAAGATCTGTGTGCCTGACCTGCTGTTGATTTCAGTACTTTATGGTTGTGATGCCTGATGTATTCACCCTATCACAGTGTTTTCTTTGTGTGTGTGTGTGTGGCTTTCTTTTTTGTCTTTTACCAGCCTCCCTCTGAAGGACAAGATAAGCAGCTAGTTACATGGAGACTGAAGATCACACCTGTTGACTACCTGCTGGGAGTGGCCGACTTAACTGGAGAGTTGATGCGGATGTGTATTAACAGCGTGGGGAATGGGGACATTGACACCCCCTTTGAAGTGAGCCAGTTTTTACGCCAAGTTTACGATGGGTTCTCATTCATTGGCAACACTGGGCCCTATGAGGTCTCTAAGAAGCTGTACACCTTGAAACAGAGCCTGGCCAAAGTGGAGACCGCTTGCTATGCCCTTAAAGTCCGGGGATCCGAGATTCCTAAGCACATGCTGGCAGATGTGTTTTCAGTTAAAACAGAGATGATTGATCAGGAAGAGAACATTTCTTAACCCCACTCTGCTCCCTAAGGAGCTCCTGAGCGACCAGTTGGTGAGACTGTTCTGAGTGTGCATCTGACCTTATTGTGGCTTCTGTAGACGTTTCCAGTTGTACTAGTTTGAAGTTATATACAGCTGTATATAAGTTTGTCCACAGGGATGTTTCTTACACTCGCGTGCGTTTGCATACAGTGTTTGTATATAGGCTTGCTCTATTGTGTGAACATGCTTCCGATTGCACTTTCTGCCACACCTACTTCAGTTCACTTTGAACTTGGAGTGACATTTTGGGTGGAAGGAAGTCTCTTAAGTGGGTGACTCTGTATATGGAGAAAAAAGTGTAGTGAAACTTCTGGAGTGAGCTTCCTGTTTAAGTTCCCCGGCAGTATCACGGCAAGCCTTTAAAGGGGCCCAGTACGTGAAACAACAATTTAAATCTGTAAGCTATCAATATTTTTTAAATGCAAGTTTTGGTGGTATTACAACGCAAATTCACTTAAAATTTTGGTCAAATTTAGGTCATTTTGAATTCATATGAAGCAGCTTTCCTGAAGAATTGATGGTTTTCCAAATGTTCATTTCTCTACTTCGTCTTTTCCTTTCTCACATATGTGGAAAGGAGCTGACACTGCCCTTCACTGGTGATGCTGAGTAACTAACTCCACACTTATGTGTAGGCTGTGAGCAGCCAGACCCTTTGTCATGTGTTAGGTGTGCTGCGCTTTCCTACCCCAGCCGTCCTGGCACCGACCCACAGAGGACCAGCCACAGCTCTAGGAGTGCTGACAACCCAAACCTTTACACTTGTCCCTTGGTGTTAGCTAGTGATGTTGCCAAAGAAAATGAATCGTGTATAATTCAGCAATAAGAAATTGCCAACATAGGAGGGAGCACTGGGCATGGGTTCACCTCCCAGTCAGTCACAGTCATCTGTGGTGAGAGCCATGCCTGTGGTGGCCTGCAGCTGACACTGCAACATGCTCTCAACTAGTTCTGTGACTTTTCACAACTTAGATACTGGGCTTTATTTTTGGAAAGAAGATCTATTTGTAAGGCTGTATCTTTGAAAGTGTAATTTTCCAAAAATTATCACCAAAAGGAAAATAAAATGTGCACATGCCTGATAGGTTAGACTCATTTGCCCTGGTGATGATGAGGCTTTGCCTCCCCTGTAGTAAGATAGACTGCTGCATTATAGTCAGTCTTGTCACCTGCTCTGTCTGGTTTTTTTCAGCTACTTCTAGTGGAATTTATAATGTTAAAATAAGGGATTGAATGTTTTACAGAAATTTAAAGCAAACTTTAAATAAAATATTAAAAAACAGAAGCTCGCTGGTTTAAGATTTTAAGTTACATTGTATATTGTGCACCGCAGTGTGTAGAGGTCAGAGACAGCTTGTACAGATTGGTCTTTCTCTGCACTGTTTGGTGCTGGGGACACACTGGGCTGTCAGGCTCGGGGATAAGGGCCTTTTCATCCAGCTAAGTAATTTCATGGCTCCCAGAGTCTATTGTTTTGATAGCATTTAGAAATATGTAGTAAATCTAATAATGTAATTTTTGGGTAAAATGGAAAATCTAAGATAGACTTGGGTGATGTGGAGGTCTGATTCCCCACCCCTCCCCCCTTAAATCCTGAGGTGAGGAGCCGTTCAAGTGCTATGACTCAACCTGAAATGTAGTCAGGGACTTCTCTTCTGTCTCTGTGGTCTTCATACTCCCTCAGTGACTCCCTTGGGGTTGCCTGGGTGTTCAGACATGGCAGGGATACTTCTGAAGTGGACGTCTTGTGTTCTCCCAGGTTAAAAACAAGCTCGTTGCTCACAAGAAAAACATCCTTCACAGCACTCAGACTCAGGCAGCTGATATCGCTGTCTTTAAGCCAGTTCCTGGAAGGGAAGATAATACTAGCCTAACACCCTAAATGATTTGTGGGGGGAGGGGGAGGAAGAGGGGGAGGGGGAGGGGGGACAGAAACACTAGAAAGCCAGGCTTCAGAGTAGCAGAGAAATGGCCTATGGCATAATCAGCAGCGCCTCCTGTAGGCGACTGAGCACCACTGCTCCTGCTGTGTTCTCTGTGCAGTGGGCAGGTCGGGGGCTCAGTTTAAATTGTGTGTGACACCACCATCTGTTTTGGTGGGCTTTCTGTTTATCACAAAGAGGAATAGGTTCAAGGGCTGGCAAGATGGAACCTCACAACCAGCATCTGATCCCTGAAACCCACATGGTGGGAAAAGAAAAACTGGTCACGGGGCAACATGACAAGTCCCCTCCCCCCGCAAATAAAATAAATACAAACATAATTAAAAAAAAAATAGGAGACAGCAAGTCAGGGTCTCATGGCAAGTTGATGACTGAATTTTGAAATGCAAGTGGATTATTTTTTTCAGTTGTGATTTCTTGGGTCTCTTAAATGCGTAGTTTTCACAGAGAAGCTCAGAGCTTTGGTCATCCTCAAAGGAGAGCGATACTTAAGTGAGCAACTGGCAGAGTGGCCCCACGCCCCTTTATGAGACTCATGTTAGAGTCGAAGACACGCTATGAAACGGAAAAGACACTCCATGCAAACGGGGCCAAGAGAGAGTCTGATTGGTCTCTGACAGCAGATACAATAGGCATAATTTTTATTTTGCTGCAAAGAATAGTGTTTTATGATAAGTTCAATGCAATAATTATAGAACAGCTCAAAAGAAAAATGCTAATAAGTGGTGTGTGTGTGTGAGCTCACACAGGTGCATATGTATACATATACACATGCATGAGGTGGCCTATGTAGTCCAGGCTGGCCACAAACCATGATCCTTTTGCCTTAGCCTTCCAGACTCTGGGATTATGCACTACCATGTCCAGTCTTACATTTTTAAGGCATGTAAATCCCATTGAGGAAATGTTTCCCATTGTGTTCTTTGCTTCATTAACAGAATCACTTTTTAATTTTGGAGATTAGAAACTGGTTATTCTCTGGATATACAGAGTCTATGTTTCAGTAGAAATGTACTTTGTAGTTCATAATTTACCATCATAGTGGTCAGGGACATATTGTACAGGATCCCATAAAAAAACCCACCTACTAGTGGTGTCACCTGGATTTATAAGCACATTGTACACAACAGTATCACTGCCCCTGAACACTTCTTAAAGCATGGGTCAAGTGAGGCCCAAGTCTGTGCTATCTTAGCATTCAGGATAAAGGCTTTTTTTTTTTTTTCTGGAAGAAGTCTTTTTTTTTTTTTTTTTTTTTTAAGATTTATTAAGTACATTGTAGCTGTCTTCAGACACACCAGAAGAGCGCATCCAATTTCATTACAGATGGTTGCGAGCCACCATATGGTTGCTGGGATTTGAACTCGGGACCTTTGGAAGAGCAGTCAGTGCTCTTACCCGCTGAGCCATCTCTCCAGCCCTGGAAGAAGTCTTAATTTGTAACTTTTTTCAGTAATCTTGAAAAACAAAGTTACTCCTTCATAATGTGTTGCTTTAAAAAGCATGAAGGCAGAAACAGTAGAGAACTGGTGAGCTGGTGCAGCAGCTAAGAGTGTGCACAAATGGAGATGAATTAAACATTGTGGGACCGAGGAAGTAGCTCAGGTAGAGCTCTTAGCACGTGCAAGGCCCTAAGTTCAGAAAACCAAGAAACCAAAACCAAATCCATGACAGAATAATGCCTAGGGAACATGAAACACAGGAGGCCAAGAATTTTTTCCATATCTCTGCCTGTCTTGTCTGCCTAACACAGACATAAAACACATAACACATATAAACACACACACACACACACACACACACATAGTTGTTTCTCTGGGACACCTATTAGTACGTCCATTTGTGTATGACCAAAGAATAGCCAAGCCACTTCAAATGGCAGAATCCTGATGGCATGGATCTGTCAGAAAGGAAGAGCTGGGCTACCCAACTTAGAACCAACCAGTTGGGGCTGTGGTCATGGGGCAGGTGAGGGACACACGGTAACCTCTAATAATCACCTTAAGAGTTGCTCAGGGAACAAGGGCTTTAGGAATAGCACATTTTTTCCCCTCCCTATGCAATGTATATATTTTATAAATTAGGAGTGTGTGTGCGTGTGTGTGTGTGTGTGTGTGTGTGTGCGCACGTGTTCTTTTTAACTCTGTCATTATAGGGTATGGTGTTTTCATTTACACTTCAAATTGTAGAGTGTCAAAGGTAAGCTATTGCCTTGAAGGAGGAGTACGCACCATAGAAATGGACCTATCGCCGGGTGGTGGTGGCACATGCCTTTAATCCCAGCACTTGGGAGGCAGAGGCAGGCAGATTTCCGAGTTCGAGGCCAGCCTGGTCTACAGAGAAACTCAGTCTTGAAAAACCAAGGAAAACAGTGGCGCTTCAAAATAGAAGAAGAAGAAGGAGAAGGAGAAGTGGACCTATCAGGTAGAGATCCCCTTCTTGTCCCTCTTTCTCCACTCCCCCAGTGCATCAAGGACAGGTGCAAACCTCATGTGTAAACACAGTATGATATTTAGAAGCGCCACTGTGCACCAAGTGTGTGAGCACAAAAGACCAAATTGGTAGACCATGTGGTGGTGTCTCTTGGTTGGTTTTAGACCCTTCAAGTTACTGCTAAGGAGGTTGGAGTCTTGGGGATGCAGCTGTGTGACTTGTTCGCCTTCAGTGTTTTACCTGCATTGGAACAAAGGGACCCCAGACCAACACCAGGGCTGGCATGAACAGATGTCATACGTGAGGGTTTGCAGGAGCCTCTCTATTCTGCTACTCACCTGCTCAGGCTACAGGCAGCAGAAGTCATGACCTGGGTTTCCTGCAATTCCTGAAACCTTGCTGACTTCCTGCCCTTGCTGGCTGCGATCCCAACCCTCCTTCCCTCCAGCCCTTGCACTGTTTGGAAGCACCTGTGTTAAGTCCTTTCCTGAGTGGGCTTTCTGTTTTTCTAAGTGAATGTGACTGCAGGCTGCCCTTGTCACACTAGAAATACAAATGGTCTTAGGCATAACCAGGAAGATGCAGATTTCAGGATGTGATGTTCAAGAAGGCCACACAGATGTGAGAAAACAGGCTCTCTGTGAATGCTTCAGGTCACACCATTCTCAAGACCTGTGTAAGAAAGCCAGCATCATGGGTGAGAAAGTTATTGAGGATATTGAGATTTTGAAACACACACACACACGCGCGCACACACACACACACACACACATGCACAAATACAAATACATAGATGTAGGCACATACACATTTACACATTTGTATACACATGTACACATATACACAAATACACAAACATACAGATATACATTTATACATTAGTACACATACATAGCCACAGATATGCACATACACATTTAACATACATGATACACACACACACACACACACACACACACACACACATACACACACACACACACACCATAATGAGACAAGTCATCATGACCCCAGGCAGAGCCTGTTTCTGAGTCTTCAGAATACTAGACTGTTGTTAACCTGATTCTTCTCACTTACGGTGTCTCTGGAGGCTGCTCTAATCCACCATTATCCCCGAAGTCTGTCCTCTTTCCAGCAGTTTTCTGATTAGATTGTCTTCCTTCACCCCAACACATATATACGGTCTGTATTTACATATTCTAGATACATGTAAAATATGTAGGCATATGCACAGTTGTACACAGAAATAGTTATTGCTAATTAAGGATTAGAATTTTGTACTAGTTTATTTTTTTTTCCTGGATGATACCATCAGAACAGATTCACGGATTAATTTACATGGGAACTGGTGTGCTTACACAGCTGATGTTTAATACCCCAGGTGCCGTGAAGCAGCTGGATCTGCTATAGTGTGTTTAAGGATTATACAAAATTGTTTGTTAGCTGTGTGTTGTGGCTCTTGCTTTTAATCCCTGCGTTTAGGAGGAGGGAGCAGGAGGATTGCTATGGATCTGATGCCAGCCCAGGCTGGAGAATGAGACCTTGTCTAGGACAAACAAAAATAATTAATAAAAAAATCTGTATTATTGTAAACAACACCGACACAGACATTCTCATAACTGCATCTGACCTTATTTTCTTACCGAAGGCAATCTACAGATTCAATGCAATCCCCATCAAAATTCCAACTCAATTCTTCACAGACTTAGAAAGAGCAATTTGCAAATTCATCTGGAATAACAAAAGACCCAGGATAGCCAAAACTATCCTCAACAATAAAGGAACCTCTGGTGGAATCACAATCCCGGACCTTAAGCTGTACTACAGAGCAATCGTGATAAAAACTGCATGGTATTGGTACAGTGACAGGCAGGTTGATCAATGGAACAGAATTGAAGACCCAGAAATAAACCCATGCACCTATAGTCACTTGATCTTTGACAAAGGAGCTAAAACCATACAGTGGACAAAAGACAGCATTTTCAACAGATGGTGCTGGCTCAACTGGCGGTCAACATGTAGAAAAATGCAAATCGACCCATTCCTTTCGCCTTGTACAAAGCTCAAGTCCAAGTGGATCAGGGACCTCCACATCAAACCAGATACATTGAAACTAATAGAAAGTAAAGTGGGGAAGAACCTTGAGCAAATAGGCACAGGGGAAAATTTCCTGAAGAGAACCCCAATAGCTTCTGCTCTAAGATCAAGAATTGACAAATGGGACCTCATAAAGTTGCAAAGCTTCTGTAAGGCAAAAGACACTGTCAATAGGACAAAACGGCAACCAACAAATTGGGAAAAGATCTTTACCAACCCTATATCTGATAGAGGGCTAATATCCAATGTATACAAAGAACTCAAGAAGTTAGACTCCCGAGAACCAAATAACCCTATTAAAAAATGGGGCATAGAGCTAAACAAAGAATTCTCTACTGATGAACTCCAAATGGCTGAGAAACACCTAAAGAAATGTTCAACATCCTTAGCCATCAGGGAAATGCAAATCAAAACAACTCTGAGATTCCACCTCACACCAGTGAGATTGGCTAGGATAAAAGACTCAGGTGACAGCAGATGCTGGAGAGGTTGCGGAGAAATAGGAACACTCCTTCATTGCTGGTGGGATTGCAAACTGGTACAACCACTCTGGAAATCAGTGTGGCGGTTCCTCCGGAAATTGGACATAGTTCTACCAGAGGACCCAGCCATACCGCTCCTGGGCATATACCCACAAGATGCTCCATCATGTAATAAGGACACATGCTCCACCATGTTCATAGCAGCCTTATTTATAATAGCCAGAAACTGGAAACAACCCAGATGTCCCTCAACAGAGGAATGGATACAGAAAGTGTGGTACATCTACACAATGGAGTACTACTCAGCTATTAAAAACAATGAATTTATGAAATTCTTAGGGAAATGGATGGATCTGGAGAGTATCATCCTGAGTGAGGTAACCCAATCACAAAAGAACACACATGGTATGCATTCTCTGATAAGTGGTTATTAGCCCAGAAGTCTGGAATATAGGAAGAATGACCCACAAACCACAAGAAACTTAAGAAGAAGGAAGACCAAAATGTGGACATTTCATTCCTTCTTAAAAAGGGGAACCAAACACACACTGAAAGAGTGGCAGAGATTAACTATGGAGCAGAGACTGAAGGATGGACAAGCATATAGCTATCTCCTGAGAGGCTCTTACAATACCTGACTAATACAGAGGTAGAGGCTCACAGCCATTCATTGAACTGAGTACACTGTCCCCAATGAAGGAGTTAGAGAAAGGTTCTATGGAGCTGAAGGGTTTGCAGCCCCTTAGGACAAGCAACAACTACTAACTAGTACCCTCAGAGCTCCCAGGGACCCAACCACCAATCAAGGACTATACAGGGTGGGACTGAATGTTCTGGCAGCATGTGTATAGTAGAGGACTGCAAATTTGATCATCAGTAGGAGGAAAGGACCTCGGCCCTGTGAAGGTTCTGTGCCCCAGTGTAGGGGAATGCCAGGGCCAATAAGTGGGAGAGGGTGGGGTGGCAGGCATGGGGAGGGGGGAAGCAAAAGAAGTTTGTTCTTGTTCTTTTTGTTTGTTTGTTTGTTTGTTTTTTGGAGGGGAACCTGGGG
>JADRCD010103756.1:0-11777 GCA_019843815.1 Montemys delectorum | reverse complement strand
TAGAGGAAGGTAGTTATAAATACCAGCTAAGGCCACGTAATCAGTTGCAGAAACGAGGATTATAAGTAATATAAATGCTTCTGTCTTATTTTGTTAAGAATACACTTTTCTTCCAATTTCTTTAACATCAATTGATATTTAAGTTGAGACACTAAAAAATATTCCCAAGGGACATTGTGAATTTATAAATGCGTTTGCGATTATACAAAAAATAGTTATATCATGTTAGGCGTACTCATGATTTTGTTATTGTTTTATGTAGACATGGGATATTATTTGTGTCAAGTTGACAAGGGGTGGATTGTAGTGGCTAATCCTGGTTGTCAACTTGACTATGTCTGAAATGAATTACAATCCAGAATTAGAAGGCTCACCTGTGACCCTAATCTGGAGGCTGAGAGATACAAGTTTCTGACCTGAATCTTGGCATGGAGACCTTGAGGAATAGTGGCTATGAATCTCATAGGATTAACATAGAAAGCTCTATGAGTTCAAGGTCATCCGGAGTTAAAGGTGTGATAGCACACACCTTTAACCTGGACCACACTTTTTGCTGGAGACTTATATAAGGGCATTGGAAAAAGGAAGACCCTCTCTGCTTCGCCTGCTTGCCTTGTGGGACTGAGCAATTGCTGGATCCTTGGACTTTCATTCACAGCTGCTGCCGTGACTGTTGTTGGGAGTTGATTGTTGGGAGTTGGACTGCAAACTGTAAGTCATCAATAAATCCCTTTACTACATAGAGACTACCATAAGTTCTGTGACTCTAGAGAACCCTAACTAAGACAACCCCCCATTCCAGAAAACCCATTTGTACTTGTGGCTGCAGGCAGCCACATTCACTAACTTCTAATGCAATAGCTTATTTCGTAGAATAGCCATCCAAACACCATTATGTGCTAATTGCAAAGCTTATTTTGCTACTATATTCAAGTAAGTTTATATTAGATAAGGGTGATTGATTTCTACTTCAATTTCAGTCATATTGCACTGGTAAAACCTTTTTATGTACCTCACTACATACAGTATGTAAAGACTGCATATTAGAGATACCACAGAAACATGATTCATTTTCTCTTTCTTTCTTTCTTTCTTTCTTTCTTTCTTTCTTTCTTTCTTTTTTTTGGATATTTTATTTACATTTCAAATGTTATCCCTTTTGTGATTCACCCAAATTCCATCCTCCCTCTTTCTTGCTTCTGTGTGTGTGTGCCCCTTTTTCTTTTCCCGGCCCCCCTCCTCCATGCTCTCGCTCTCTCTCTCTCTCTCTCTCTCTCTCTCTCTCTCTCTCTCTCTCTCTGCTAGAACCTGTGGATGCACAGTTCTTTAGTTAAAAAGGAGGCAGTGTATAAATGAGATATTTTATTATAGAAAAGAGAAAATAGGCTGGTCAAGTACAGAGAAGAAAATGAGAGGAAGGATAGGAGAAGAGAAAGCAAGAGAGAGAGGAGAAAAAAGAAAGCAAGAGAGCAAGAAGGCAAGAGAAGAGAACAAAGGGCAGGAAAAGAGAAGAGACTAAGAGCAAGACAGAGGAAGAAGAGGGCAAGAGAGCAAGAGAGAATGAAAAGAAGCAATAAAGGGACAAAGAACAAGAAAGAGGAGGAGCAAACCACCCCTTATATTGTATGGGGTGTGGCATGCCTGGCTGTGGTCAGATGACTGGGAGTAGGGTCCAGCTAGAATGCCTGTTAGAGCATATATCTCCTGTGGGGGCAACTGTGAGAAGTTGTGACTGAAACAGGAGCCAAAGACTCAGCAGTTATAGCTGAGCTCCTTCTGCTCCTGCAAGCAGAAACTTCCCACTGAGGCTCCAGGGCACAAGGCCAATTCCTCTACTGAGCCTAAGTTGCCAGAACAGTCTACTGCCCCACACTGTCCCACATCCCCTCCCACTCCAGCCTTCCTGCCCTTGCATTCCCCTATACTTTGGCATCAAGCCTTCATGAGACCAAGGCCTTTTCTCCCACTGATGACAAACAAAGCCATCTTCTGCTACATATACGATTGGAGCCATGGATCCCTTCAGAAGCAGGTTTACTGCTAAACTTTAACCACCAAGTTTTACCTTGAACAATGTTGTCTATGAAGGAAATTCTTTTTTGTTGTATTTGTTTGTTTATTTGTATGGTATTATTATTCATGTATATATTCTTATTTTTATTTTTTACAATCCAGTCTTTGGTCCCCTCCCTGTCTACCCTCCCATAGTTTCTCATCCCATTCTTCCTACCCCTGTCTCTGAAAGGATTGCCACCCCACCAAACCTCCCCATTCCCTGATGTCTCAACTATCTCAATGATCCCAAAGCAGGAAGTCCTCTGCTGCATTAGTGTCAGGGGGCTCAGACCAGCTCCTGTATGATGCCTGGTTACCGGCTCAGTGTCTGAGAGATCTCATAGGTCCATGTTATTGGAGACTGCTGGTCTTCCTATGGGGTCACACTCCTCCTCAGCTTCTTTCAGCCTTTCCCTCATTCAACCACAGGGAGCCCCATCTTCAGTCCAATGGTTGGGTGTAAGTATCTATATCTATCTTAGTCATCTGAGCCTCTCAGAGGACAGACATGCTAGGATCCTGAAAACATGCCATAGAATTACTAATAGTCTAAGGCCTTGGGAGCCTCTAGTTGTGTTGGATTGCAAGTTTATCCAGTCATTGGACCTCCTTTTCCTCAGTTTCTTCTCCACTTTTGTTCCTGCAGTTCTGTTAGGGAAGAACAATTTAGAGTCAGAGTTTTTGACTGTGGAATGCTATTCCTAGGAAAAGGAGGTCCAATGATTTCGTTGTGTCCTTCATTTCCTGAATGTTTTGTGTTAGGAGGTTTTTAAAAAATTTTTTTAAATCTTTATTTATTTTTTTACACTCCAGATTTTAATAGTCACCCCATCTCTGGACACCCTTTTACTGTTCCTCATCCCATACCTCCTCCCTATACCCTGTCTCTACAAGGATGTCCTCAGCACCCACCCACTCCTACCCAACCAGACCACTAAACACCCTGGGGCCTCCAGTCTCTTGAGGGTTAGCTGTATCTTCTCTGACTGAATCCAGACCCAGCAGTCCTCTGCTATATGTGTGTTGGGGGTCTCATATCAGCTGGTGTAGGCTGCCTGGTTGGTGGTTCAGTGCTTGAGAGCTCTCAGGGTCCAGGTTAATTGAAACTGCTCATCCTCCAACAGTGTTACCTTCTTCCTCAGCTTCTTCCAGCTTTTCCCTAATTCAACCACAGGTATCAGCATCTTCTGTCCATTGGTTGGGCGCAAATATCTATCTGCATTTGACTCTTTCAGCTGCTTGTTGTGTCTTTAGGAGTGCAGTCATGATAGGTCCCTTTTTGTGAGCCTCTCCATAGTTTCAGTAATAGTGCCAGGCTTTAGAACTACCCCTTGAGCTGAATCCAGCTTTGGGCCTTTTGCTGGTCCTTCTTTTCCTGATGCTCCTCTCCATTTCTATCCCCTCAGGTCTTTTAGATAGGAACATTTGTGGGTTAGAGTTTTGACTGTGGGATGGCAGCCCCATCCCTCACTTGATGCCCTGTCTTCCTGCTGGAGGTGGGGCCTAAATGTTCCCTCTCCCAACTGTAGGGCATTTCATCTAAGGTCCCTCCCTTTGAGTCCCGAGAGTCTCTCACCTCATAGGTCTCTGGTGTGTGTTTTGTACTTTCTTTGACCAATCTGTCAATATCCTCTAAGGTATCTTCTATGCCTGGGATTCTATCATCTATATCTTGTCTTCTGTTGTTGATGTATGCAACTGCAGCTTGTGACCTCTTTCCTAGCTTTTACATTGCCAGGATTGCCTCTATTTGTGATTTTTATTCTGTTTCTATTTTCATTTTTAGGTTTTACTGTTTCTTTCAATTCCTTTACCTGTTTCATTGGTTTTTCCCTTTCTATTTATTTCTTTAATAGATTTATTTTTTTTTCCTCTTTAAGGGCTCGGCCCATTTACCTGTATTTTCTCCTGTGTCCCTGGGTTGCTACATGTCTCCTGGAAGACTTGTCATGTTGGCTGCAGCAGATCTCCTGGGAAGCCTTTAGACTGTGGAGTCTCCAGAGGGCATACATGCTGATGATCTGTTGCCTTGCCTGCAGTAGACCACCTGGGAGGCCTTCAGACTATGGGGGTCTTCAGAGGGGTGGACAAGCTGATGATCTGACCTGGTAAAAGGTGCAGGTAGGATGGGAGGTAGAATTTGAGAACAGTAGATGGGTTCCTAGTCCACTGGGCTCCTCCAGGGTCCCAGCTGCTGTACTTATTTGGAAGATTCCCTTACCTGTTGTCCTCTGTACAGATCTCCTCGGAGGCCTTCAGACTATAGGGTCTTCAGTGGGCCAGACATGCTGATAGTCTGCCATGGAGTAAGGAATAGGTCTGAAGCTAGGTGGAGTTCAAGTCATGAAGGAAATTCTTAATGAAACAAGGAAGAAAAGGGCTGGTGTATGTATCTAATTTTTTTTTCATAGCCTACTTTTTATTTATTTTATTTTATTAACTTATTTATTTACATTCTAGCCATTGTCCCCTCCCAGTCCCCCCTGCGAGAGTTCCTCATCCTATTCTCCCTCCTATTGCCTCCAAGAGGCTGCTCTCCCCCTGCCTTTCCCTTTCATTGGGCCTCAAGCCTCTGGAGGATTAAATACATCTTCTCTCACTGAGGCCAGACTAGGCAGGTCAAGGCCATGTATGATGCCTTGTTGGTGGCTCAGTCTCTGGGAGTTCCCAGGGGTTCAGGTTAGTTGAGACTTCTTATCTTCCTATGAGGTCACCCTCTGCTTCAGCTCCTTCAACCCTTCCCCTAATTCCTCCATAGGGGTTGTACTGGCTAGTTTTGTGTCAAGTTGACACAGACTAGAGTTATCACAGAAAAGGGAGTTTCAGTTGGGAAAGTGCCTCCATGAGGCCCAGCTGTGGGGCATTTTCTCAATTAGTTATCAAGGGGATAGGGCCTGTTGTGGGTGGTGCCATCCCTGGGCTAGAAGTCTTGGGTTCTATAAGAGAGCAGGCTGAGCAAGCCAGGGAAAGCAAGCCAGCAAGAAACATCTCTCCATGGCCTCTGTATCAGCTCCTGCTTCCTAACCTGCTTGAATTCCAGTCCTGACTTCCTCTGGTGATCAACAGCCATGTGGAAGTAAGCTGAATAAACCCTTTCCTCCCCAACTTGCTTCTTGATCATGATGTTTGTGCAGGAATAGAAACCCTGACTAAGACAAATTGGTACCAGGAGTGGGGTATTCCTGTGACAACCTGACCATGTTTTGGGGAGGACTGTAAAAGGACTTTGGAACTTTGAGCTAGAAAAACCACTAGTTGTTAAGAACTCTGTGGGATGTTCTGTAAGAGCTTGGAAGATCATGTTGAGAACAGTGCAGAAAATGGACACCTGGCTTGTGAAATTTCAGAGGGAAGATTAAAGACTCTTATCAGGGCCATGTTGTTTTGATTGTGAAGATTCTGTGGTTCTGCTTAGCTGGGGCTGAAGTATCAACTGTGATTAACAAGATACCAGAACTACTTAAGTAAAAACTTCGCATTACTGGGACTATTGATGCTGGATAGCTGGAGCTAAGAAATTAGCAGTGATTAAAAAGAGACCGGCATCATTGAGGTGACATTTTCTGGGGAGTGTTTTCTGAGAACACAAAGAGGTTGTGTTCCAGAGACAGTCAAGGTTGTACCTTGTACTGCAGCAGGACTTGGTAATATGTAAGAGTCACCCAGGTGATACTGGTTTTGACAGTATAAAGGAGTCATGGAGAGCAGCTGAGGCTCGGCACAGTGAGAGGTCATGGAAGGCCATTGGTGAAGGTGCAGCCTCAGTTTGCAATTGATGGCCCAGAACTGAAGGTGTCATGCAAAAGAGTTGAGACTTGGCACCGTGAAGACAGTCTGTGAGAGGCTATTGGTAAAGCCTAGTTACAGCAGTGCTTTGGGAATACCAATACCATACAATGACCACCAAAAACAGCAGCAGCAATGGAGTACAGGCATCTGGAGCCCAGAAGACAAGATGTGTGCTATAAAGGGCAGAGCTAGAGAGGTGACTCAAGCCCTTGGAGGAGCCCAAAAGATCCTGAGTTAGATCCTAGACATTGGTTTTCCTTTTGATTGTGACTGTGCCCTGATATTTTTCCCTCTTGAAGGAAAAATGTATTTTAGTGGAGCCCACAGTTAAGAGACTTTGAATTTTGAAAGATAATGGACGTTTTAAATTGATTGAATTTTTAATATATAAAGACTGTGAGACTTTAGATCTTGGGGATGAATAAAAAAGTAAGAGTTGAGGCTTAATAGTGATGTTTGTGTGTCAAGTTGACAAGGGGTCAATTGTACTGGCTAGTTTTGTGTCAACTTGACGCAGGCTAGAGTTATCACAGAAAAGGGAGTTTCAGTTGGGAAAGTGCCTCCATGAGGCCCAGCTGTGGGGCATTTTCTCAATTAGTTATCAAGGGGATAGGGCCCGTTGTGGGTGGTGCCATCCCTGGGCTAGAAGTCTTGGGTTCTATAAGAGAGCAGGCTGAGCAAGCCAGGGAAAGCTAGCCAGCAAGAAACATCTCTCCATGGCCTCTGTGTCAGCTCCTGCTTCCTAACCTGCTTGAGTTCCAGTCCTGACTTCCTCTGGTGATCAACAGCCATGTGGAAGTAAGCTGAATAAACCCTTTCCTCCCCAACTTGCTTCTTGGTCATGATGTTTGTGCAGGAATGGAAACCCTGACTAAGACAGGGGTCACCAACTTTATTCCAATTGTTGGGTATAAGTATCTGCATCTGGATTAATCAGCTGGGGGTAGGGCTTCTCAGAGGTCAGTGATGCTAGGCATCTCTCTTTAGGCATATTATAACATCAGTAATAGTGTCAGGACTTGGTACTCCTTCCCTCATATGAGATATATCCTAAGTTGGGCCCATCCCTGGACAGCCTTTCATTCATGCTGGTTGTGGTGGTGCAGGCCAGTAGGATTTGCTGAAGGAGACAGAAGCAGGAAGAAAATGTGTTTGAAGACAGCCAGGGCTGTATTTTATTTTTTACCAGTTGGTTTCTTTATGGCATTTTCATATATAGTTACACCTTGGTTGGCTGTCAACTCAAATTACTTCCCTATGTCACTTTTTGCAATTATATCAAAAGGTATTAGACGTTTCAGAAATCCTTTTCCTGTGTCTACATTTTGAAATATTTTGCCCATGTTTTAATTTAGTAGCTTATATTTTATCATCTTACTTCTAGGCCTTTGGAATACTTTGTTTTGAATTTTGTGCACGATAAATCACATGCTCAGTTTTACTCTTCTACTGTGAGAACACATTTTACCCAATAAAACACATTAAAAGATATTTAATATTCTATGTATGTGTCAGATATCTTCATTAAATATTAGGAGGGAATAACTGTGTAGTTTTATTACTGAGTATTTCATTTATTTTGTTAACCTAATGGTCTGGTATTTGCCAGTACTGTAAAGCCCATTAAAATCTTATGGAAAAAAATAAGAACACTTCCTCTTCAAAATTCAAGTGCATGGGAAAAGTAAAAGCACTATCTTCTTCCTTGTCCCTACTAATCTGTATTATTAAAAAATTCTTCCCAAACAATGCAAGCTATTGAACATGGTTTTCCTCTGTGACAATTTTGACTTTTCTTGAATATTTTTTTCTTTTCCTTGAGTTTATATATTAGCGCCCTTTCTCTATCAGAAATAATAATTTAATATAACGTGTTACTCAAATAAGTGCATTGAGAGTCACTTCAAAAATGTTATTCTCATAAAATTTTTATATAAACTTGTTTTTTCATATTAAATATAATATATAACTTGTAACACTACTAATATCATCAAAATGTGATATGTGAAGATGATTTGAGAGAAAAGCCTTTATTCTAATTAGTATGATTTCTTACAGTAAATGTGTTACTCTAGCATTTTTTTTATTTATTTTTTGTTCTTTGACCATCTTATACACATTATATAGAAAAGGAATTTTAGTCTAACTGGCTACTAAGATATCTGGTCATTTTGTTATTTTTAAAGATATAATTCTTGCTGGGTAGTGGTGGCACACACCTTTAATCCCAGCACTTGGGAGGCAGAGGCAGATGGATTTCTGAGTTTGAGGCCAGCCTGGTCTACAGAGTGAGTTCCAGGACAGCCAGGGCTATACAGAGAAACTCTGTCTCCAAAAATAAAATAAAATAAAAAAAAGAAAAAAAAAGAAAAAGAAAAAAAAGAAAAAAAAGATAAAATTCTTATAAAAGAAGAATTAAAAGTTGAAAACATTTTTTTTCTATTTGTACTAATTTAGATATTTATTACTATTTAAGGACTATTTAAAATGATAACCATGTTTTTATAGTGCCTGAGATAGTAGATACAAGAAAATAATAAAGTTATAAAGGAAAAAATATAGTTTATATAGACATATAGGTAGATAGATACTGCTGGAACTCTTTACTCTGTACTCAACTGGCTTCAAACTCAGAATTTTCTACCTCATTCTCACAAGTGCTGTCATGGTTAACAAATTGTCTTAGTCTAATGGATGAATTTTTGATGCAAACTGTAAAATTCACATTTAGATACTGGTCTACAAAATAAAAGCAAATGTCCAATTGATATAGCACATAACATACCTGTGGTAAAGCAGAGGACATATCAGAAACTGTGGCATTTCATCAACAGTGTGAAGAAAGCATTTCAAGTGGGGGAAAGTGATAAAGTATTTCTAATGACCAGATATTCCAGAAATGTTTCATGTGAAACTATCTGCTGATAAGAACTTTATGTATGTAAATAAATCACATAATCTCCAGTAACTCAAAGGAAATCACAGGAAATCTGTAAAGCAAGCCATTACAAACCATTATCTGCTAGGCCTAGATCTTGATAACTTGATAAAATAGTTCAAACCAGACCAAGTCAGGTAATTTATGTTATATTATTTAAATATGATAAGTCACAATAGCAAAGTCATTTAGCTTTTGGAAAATGTCATCAGTGACATGATCTTTGTAGGGACTGTGAGTTGAGCTCTGTGCTATTTTTTGTAATAGAATGCAAATGACTCGTAAAACAATAGCCATAGTTCACAGTCTTTAATTCAAGTATGTTTTTATATAAACAAGCTATAATTTGACAATATTCTCTGTATTTAAGAAGAGCAAGTCATTGAATCTTTAAAAAAATAAAATCCAGGGATTTCAATAAAAATAATGATAGAAATCTAAAAACATCAACTTGAAGGTAATGATTTCATATCTGATCTGAAAGTTTGAGTCTATGAATATAGTGCTTACTTTCTCAGTTGGATTAGTTGTATTGTTAATAACAGTTCTTCCAGACCTTGCGATTGTTTGCATTTTCTTCTACTATGGACCAGAGGCCTTTGGCATAGCTATGAGTGTGGAAGAGGCATTAGAAGTATTTCTCCTATGGGAGGTACAGAGACAGATAACAATAAAAATCTTCAGAGAAAAATATTTTCAGTAGCCTTCCTTGTCATCTAGCATATAGTTAGCATATATGCAAACCCTGAAAAAAGTGGCTTTTTCACATGCAGTGTCTAAGAGAAGAAAAACCTGAATCTTGGCATCTCATTGGTCTCTAAACTCCCTCAGAGAGAGTTAATAGTTTCTAGAAATCTCACAGATTTCAAGCAGTCCTGTTCACTCAACCAATCAAGCTTTAAATAAATTTGTGTCATGTTGATCATTGGAATCAAACTGAGAACCCAGACATAACTCCACATAGCTATAGACATGTAATTTTTGAAAAAAGATGCCAGAAATATACACTGAAAAGGAATCATAGCATCTTCAATAAATGGTGCTGGTCACAAATATATAGACCTACAGCTAGACACTATGTAAAGGATGAGAGGCTTTGGAACACTAATTACTAAATTGGTTGTCCTCATCCAATCCCTTCTCTCAGACTTAATGGGAACCTGTGGAAGAGCAGGCAGAACTATGGAGGACACCAAGAAACCAAGGCCCTCTAAATCAACATGATCAAACCTAACATGAACTAAGAGACAGAGTCATCATCCACAGGACCTGCACAGGTCTATGTCAGGTCCTCTGCATTTATATTATGGTTTCCAAATGGTATTTTTATAGGTTTTCTGGGAGTATGAACAAATGTTTCTCAGATTTTTGTGCCTTCTCTTGGGCTTTTTTCTTTCTATCTGTGTGTGTGTGTTGTCAAAATCCAACAAGTTAGTTTTGTTTTATTTTATTTTATTATTTTAAAAAGAAGTTTGTATCTTCTAAAAAATGTTACATTTTCCTTTCTCTCCATTCATCTCTTTAATAAAAATTTACAACTTAATAAGTATAATCTGATCATATCCCAAAGATATTCAACTAAACAATCTTCTACACATCCATCAACTCAGTACACAGTGGAATATGATAGAAGGAACTGTACTCTAAAATTGCTGGAGAAACTGTGAGCCTATAGAAATATCCCAACCTCCATTATTACAACCTCTATCATCATTTCAGAATTGGCTAAAAGAGAAAATGCTTGTTTAAATGGAATTGATAAATATGTAATGGACAAATTCAAGGTGCTTTGGATTATTTTAGCTCTGGGATTAATGAAGAAAATGAAGTCCCTAAAACTTCAAAGCTTGGTGTAACTACAGTGGTTAGCCAGGAAAATTTATAATAATTATATATCTAACAACACAGAAAGTGATGAGTACTCAGAGAAAATATTCACTAGGAGCTCTGGAAGAACATAGGAAAATAAGAATGTTAGAATTTAAGACACATTTGATTTACGTAATAGGGACCTTTAGCCAGGCAGTAGTGGCACACACCTTTAATCCCAGCACTTGGGAGGCAGAGGCAGGGAGATTTCTGAGTTCCAGGCCAGCCTGGTCTACAGAGTGAGTTTCAGGACAGCCAGGACTACACAGAGAAACCTTGTCTCAAAAAAAAAAAATGAAAGAAAGAAAGAAAGGAAGAAAGAAAGAAAGAAAAAAGAAAAAAGGGACCTTTAAATATACACTTGAGGAGCAAATACAAGAGACAAAGTTTTATTATTGTTTCTTTATTCAGACAGTCTGTCCTTGAACTAGTTGTATAGCTGAGTACTTTCAATCAATGATCCTCCTGCCTCTACTTCTCTAGTACAAGGATTACAGGTGCAAACCATGACAAACAGCAAAAGGTTAAAACAAAGGGAGAACTGTCAAATGTAACGATTTATGGGATATGAAAAATTGTGTCTACTTTTATGTTAATCAGAAATATTCTTCTCACTAGAAAATAGTACGAGTTTACTCTAGTAAAAGAGAAAATGTACAGTAATCAATAACAATAAAATTCAAGGCATGCATTGAGTACAAAGCTTTAGACAACATATTATCTCCTTTTTAGGATGAATTCTTTAAAGTCCTATTATCTATGTCTACATAGTAGTCTACATGATTAATAAGAGAAGAAAATAAACATTATCTGGCTGGGAATACTGTCTTATAACCTGATCTGTAATTTTCTTTAGCATTCATGTGTTTATGTGTTATTAAAGATCCTTTTGTGGGCTTTTCTTTAAAATATTTGTAGTAGCAGCAGGAGAAAGCTGAGTTTTGGAATTTGGATTTTCTTTTGCCTCTGAGAATATTCTAAGAAGATATGGGGAGATAAGTCAGTATTGAGGGCTTTGTTGTTCATCTTCCTCTATGTATTGCTTTCTTCTTTCTTTTTTCTTCCCTTTTGAAGTCTGAATAAAGAATGGGAGGATAAAGCTGCTTATACAGGAATACATAGAGGA
>JADRCD010103753.1:0-22375 GCA_019843815.1 Montemys delectorum | reverse complement strand
AAATAGTGATAATTTGACTTCTTCCTTTCCAATTCGTATCCCTTTGACCTCCTTTTCTTGTCTAATTGCTCTGGCTAGGACTTCAAGTACAATATTGATTAGGTAGGGAGAGAGTGGACAGCCTTGTCTAGTTCCTGATTTTAGTGGGATTGCTTCAAGTTTCTCTCCATTTAGTTTGATATTGGCTACTGGTTTGCTGTATATTGTTTTTATTATGTTTAAGTATGGGCCTTGAATTCCTGATCTTTCCAAGACTTTTATCATGAAGGGATGTTGGATTTTGTGTCAAATGCTTTCTCAGCATCTAATGAGATTGTCATATGTTTTTTTTTCTTTGAGTTTGTTTATATAGTAAATCATGTTGATTTGATTTGTTAATTGAACCATCCCTTCATCCCTGGGATGAAGCCTACTTGATCATGGTGGATGATGGTTTTTATGTGTTCTTTGATTTGGTTTGCAAGAATTTTATTGAGTATTTTTGCATCTATATTCATAAGGGAAATTGGTCTGAAGTTTTCTTTCTTCATTAGGTCTTTGTGTGGTTTAGGTATAAGAGTAATTGTGGCTTCATAGAATGAATTGGGTAGAGTGCCTTCAGTTTCTATTTTATGGAATAGTTTGAGAAGTATTGGTATTAGATCTTCTTTGAAGGTTTGATAAAACCCTGCACTAAACACATCTGGTCCTGGGCTTTTTTTGGTTGGGAGACTATTAATGACTGTTTCTATTTCATGAGCACATATGGGACTGTTTAGATCATTGATCTGATCTTGATTTAACTTTGGTACCTGTTATCCATCAAGAAAATTGTCCATTTCATCCAGGTTTTCCAGTTTTGTTGAGTATAGGCTTTTGTAGTAGGATCTGATGATTTTTTGGATTTCCTCACTGTCTGTTGTTATGTCTCCCTTTTCATTTCTGATCTTGTTAATTAGGATACTGTATCTGTGCCCTCTAGTTAGTCTGGCTAAGGGTTTATCTATTTTGTTGATTTTTTCAAAGAACCAGCTCCTGGTTTGGTTGATTCTTTGTATAGTTAGTTTTGTTTCTATTTGGTTGATTTCAGCCCTGAGTTTGATTATTTCCTGCCTTTGACTCCTCTTGGGTGAATTTGCTTCTTTTTGCTCTAGCGCTTTCAGGTGTGCTGTCCAATTGCTGATGTACATGCTCTCCTGTTTCTTTTTGAAGGCACTTAAAGCTATGAGCTTTCCTTTTAGGACTGCTTTCATTGTGTCCCATAAGTTTGGGTATGTTGTGGCTTCATTTTCATTAAACTCTAGAAAGTCTTTAATTTCTTTCTTTATTTCTGCCTTGACCAAGTTATCATTGAGTAGAGTGTTGTTAAGCTTCCACGTGTATGTGGGAATTCTATTGTTTATGTTGTTATTGAGGAGCAGCCTTAGTCCATGGTGATCTGATAGGATACAAGGAATTATTTCAACCTTCTTGTATCTGTGGAGGCCTGATTTGTAACCAATTATATGGTCAATTTTGGAGAAGGTGCCATGAGGTGCTGAGAAGAAGGTATATCCTTTTGTTTTAGGATAAAAAGTTCTATAGATATCTGTTAAATCCATCTGTTTCATAACTTCTGTTAGTCTCACTGGGTCCTGGTTTAGTTTCTGTTTCCATGATTTGTCTATTGCAGAGAGTGGGATGTTGAAATCTCCCACTACTATTGTGTTCGGTGTAATGTGTGCTTTGAGCTTTAGTAGTTTCTTTTATGAATGTAGATGCCCTTTGATTTGGAGCATAGAGGTTCAGAATTGAGAATTCATCTTGGTAGATCATATCTTTGATGAATATGAAGTGTCCCTCCTTATCTTTTTTGATCACTTTAGGGTGAAAGTCAATTTTATTCGATATTAGAATGGCTACTCCAGCTTTTTTTTTTTTGGGACCATTGGCTTGGAGAATTGTTTTTTACCCTTTTATTCTGAGGTAATGTCTGTCTTTGTCACCAAGATGGGTTTCCTGTATGTAACAAAATGTTGGATCCTGTTTATGTACCCAATCTGATAGTATATGTCTTTTTATTGGGGAATTGAGTCCATTGATATTAATAGATATTAAGGAAGAGTAATTGTTGCTTCCTGTTATTTTTGTTGTTAGATTTGGAATTCCATTCATGTGGCGAATTTTTTTTTAGTTTTGTTGGAAGATTACATTTTTACTTTTTCAGGGATGTAGTTCCCCTCCTTGTGTTAGAGTTTTCCATTTATTAACCTTTGAAGGGCTGGATTTGTGGAAACATATTGCGTGAATTTGGATTTGTCATGGAATACTTTGGTTTCTCCATCTACGGTGATTGAGAGTTTTTCTGTGTATAGTAGTCTGGGCTGACATTTGTGTTCTCTTTGGGTTTGTATGACATCTGCCCAGAATCTTCTAGCTTTCATAGTCTCTGGTGAGAAGTCCGGTGTAAATCTGATAGGCCTGCCTTTGTATGTTACTTGACCTTTTTCCCTTACTGCTTTTAGTATTCTTTCTTTGTTTTGTGCATTTGTTGTTTTGACTGTTATGTAGCGGGAGGAATTTCTTTTATGGTCCAGTCTATTTGGAATTCTATAGGCTTCTTGTATGTTCATGGGCATCTCTTTCTTTAGGTTAGGGAAATTTTCTTCTATAATTTTGTTGGGGATATTTACTGGCCCTTTAAGTTGGAGGTCTTTACTCTCTTCTATATCTATTATCCTTAGGTTTGGTCTTCTCATTGTGTCCTGGATTTCCTGGATGTTTTGGGTTAAGATCTTTTTGCATTTCGCATTTTCTTTGACTGTTGTGTCAATGTTTTCTATGATATCTTCTGCCCCTCATATTCTCTCTTCTATCTCTTGTATTCTGTTGGTGATGTTTGCATCTATGTTTCCTGACTTCTTTCCCAAGATTTCTAAGTCCAGAGTTGTCTCACTTCGTAATTTCTTAATTGTTTCTACTTCCAGTTTTAGGTGCTGGATGGTTTTGCTCAATTTCTTCACTTGTTTGTTTGTGTTTTCCTGTAATTCCTTAAGGGATTTTTGTGTTTCCTCTTTAAGGGTTTCTACTTGTTTACTCATGATCTACTGTAATTCTTTAAGGGATTTTTTTGTTTCCTCTTTAAGGGTTTGGACCTCTTTACCTGTGTTCTCCTGTATTTCTTTAAGGGAGTTATTCATGTCCTTCTTAAATTCCTCTGGCACCATCGTGAGATATGATTTTAGATCCAAATCTTGCTTTTCCAGTGTTTTGGGCTATCCAAGATTTGTTGTTTTTGGAGTACTAGGTTCTGATGAAGCCAAGTAGTCTTGGTTTCTGTTGGTAGGATTCTTGCATTTGCCTTTTGCCATCTATTGATCTCTGGTGTTAGATGTTCTTGCTGTCTCTGACTAGAGCTTGTTCCTCCTGTGGGTCTGTAAGCCTCTGTTAGTACTTCTGGGAGATAAGCTCTCCTCTGGTAAATGTTGGGGCGCAGATGGGTGAGTCCCTGGGTTAAAGCACTTCCTGGAGGCAGACTCTCTGCTTGCAGAGAGGATTGTAGATCCACCACAGTCACTCAGCGGCTGAGAGGATCCTGTCCCTGCCGCCCTGCGACTCCCCAGTGACCTGTCTAATTTCTAGTTTTATTTCAGATTGGATATTCTTTAATGATCCTATTTCTTTGTTAAATTCTACTCTCATATCTTGAATTATTTTCTTTATTTCATTCAGTTGTTTGTATTCTCGTGGTCTTTATTACGGCATTTATTAATATCCTTTTTAAGGTCCTTGAATGTATTCATGACTGCTATTTTGAAGTCCTTGTCTTTTTGCTTCTTTTTCTCAGAGCCTAAAACAATAAATAGGATTTCTGGCTTTTGGAGGAGTCATACTGTCTTGGTTGTCCATGTCTGTGCTTTTTTGCTGAGATATAGACATCTGATGTTATGACAACTGAAATATTTGTTGGTTTAGATAGATATATGGTATCATCCTTGCTGGGTAGGTGTTCTGTTCTTCAGTTTCTTGTTGCCTACTCTGGGTCCTAGCTAAGTATTGGGTTTATGGGGTCTCTAAATCTCAGGCATGTGAATGTGGTAGCTCTGAGGTCCCTGCCAGAGAGCTATTCTGTGGTTTGGTAGGAGTTACAAAAGAGTGGAGACCATCTAAAAAGACTGAAAGGACAGCAGGGAAGAACTAGGAGGACCCTGAACCCCCATCAAGAAGTTAAGTCCCAAACAGATGAAGGTGGGCTGGGAGGAGCCATTTGGGGTATTTCAATGGCAGCTCAATCAACATCACTAGAATGTGCTTATGTGACCCATTGAGGATAAGATAGTTCCACAAAGATGTCCATGATAGTTTTTTATCTATAATCCCAGCATTTAGAAGGATGGAAGAAAATGGAGGGAGATTCCCGAGTTCAAGAAAAACTGACATGTAAAGGAACATGCTGCTTCAGCAACAACAAACCAAAATACCTGTCTGTTTATAATAATTTATTATAATATAATGTTCTTATTCTTACTATGAGCTCTGAGATTTTATATGTCTGCAAAACCCTTTATTTCATCTTTGTTTTTCAAATTTATTTTTAACCAGGAAAAAGTCTTTAAGTTAGGAGGGTCTTCCTCCCTCCTTTATGCTATTGTTTTCCCACATGTATTTTTTTCCTGATGAAATGCATAATGTTCTCCTTATGTTTGCTCCCTGCATGCATTATAAAACCTTTCTTCCTGTTTGATCTTTTAGATTTTACTTCCATGCTTTTATTTAAACAACTTGATCATAACATCACTATTATGTAATTTTCTTCTTGTTTCCTAGCTGGAGACTTGTTGCGATTCTTGAATTTATGAATTTTCAGCTTCCTTCAGTTTTGAGCATTTTTTGCTATTAGTCTATTATACAGTCTATATAGGTCCCCACCCTCCATTGCCTACAGTTTTGCATACAGGAAGCTACATGTGTTGCTGTGTTCACTGTTGTCTGCTTTATCCAGCCTAGGCTGCTCCTTTTTCTTTTCACTTAAGATGTTTTTGATTGCTCTGCATTCACATCCAGTAATTGTCAATATATAAGCTATGATTAGTCTTTTCATTCCACCTGAGGCATTTTAATTTTTATCTCTGTAAGTTTAATTGAGCTTAAAATTTTCTCATACGTCTCTATTTAACATATATAACTTTCCTTGGATTCTTGAATTTTATAGTTATGACTATGTTAATATATTCATCTATTAATTCTAGCAATGAGATTTCTGGGTCAATTTGAATAGTCGATTTTTCATGTTATTGTTTTGTTTCTTTGCATGTCTGCCAGGTAATTTTTGCTTGAAAATTACCAGAGTTATTTTGAGCTTAACCTATTGTGTGCAAGATGTTCTTATGTTCCTACAAGTATTCTTGAGCTCTGATCTGGAATATAGCTAAATTACTTTAAGAGTTATGTGGGATTCTTATTTTAGAAACCCAGTCATTCCTTTAAACTAGGGTTAATTACTCTAAGAAAATCTTTTAATGCTTCTTTTTTGAACTGTAACTGATGCTCTGTAAATGAGATTTCTGAGTCTTGTTTTTGATAATGTATATTACTATTGGCATTGTGTAACGTGGGCATTGTTTGCTTTAATTCTTTCCAAAGCGTTGGGTATGTTCCTCAAAACTATGCATTGCTCAGCATTCTACTGATGACTCTAGGAATGACCACTGAACATCTCTATGACTCTCTCTGTGGATTTATCTCATCTTTAGTATTGTGTGCTATTGGTGTCTGGTTGCCTAGGTCTCTTCAGATTTCCAGATTTAGTCTTCAGATATATGGACAAGCGTCATTTGGACACTTCACACTCCTCACAGAGTTGGGTTCTAGAATGAAGTTTGGACATTTACAGAGTTTTTCTGTTTGGTTTTCATTTTGGCTGGATTACTGCCTTTCTTTGTCTGAGATATCTAGAAAAATCATTGTTTTATCTATCTATCTATCTATCTATCTATCTATTTATCTATCTCTGTCTATTTGTCTTATTTAGCTATTTATTTGCTTGGTCGTTTATTTTCTTTGGTGACTTTTTAGAAGAAGAGAGTAAATACAATCAATCCATCTTAATTAAAATAAAAAAAAATAAGAACCTTGCTTGTATTCAAATTATTTTCTCAGGAGCCTATGGCCTTAGAGTATGCTTGTCTCACCCTCAGGGACGAACATAGGTAGTTGACTGATAATTTAGGCATTTTGTGCATGGTTTTCTATGACCCTAGAGAATATCTCAATTATTGATTTACAACTCAAATTTGCCTTAGAACTAAGCAAGATAGTGGCAAAACACCATGACAAAGCCAACTTATAAAACAAAGCATTTAATTTGGTTTATGGTTTCAGAGGGTTGGAATCCATGCTGGCAGTATGAAGCAAAGCTGTGAGTTCACATCTTGAGTCATTACCAGTAGGCAGAGAGAAAATGACACTGGAAATTACTGTAGTCTTTTGAAACCTCCAAGCTCATCTACATCTACATTCTCTTCTGACAGGATCACTGGGACCTGGAATTTGAAAATTAGTCTAGGCTAGCTAGCCAGCTAGCCCTAGGGATCCACTATCTCTGTGTCTCAGAGGCTAGGATTACAATTTCACACTACCGTGACATGGATGCTGGGGATGCAACTTGGGTACTAATGTTTACATAGTAAGTACCAAACCAACTGATATAGCTCCTTAGATCCCAAAGACTTCACTTTTATAATGCAATAATAATTTATTTGAAAGTTGACCCATGTCAGATATGATATTAAAGCAATTTAAAAGGTAGATATATCCCCACTGCCCCAAGATTTCCATTTGGATATTTCCATGAGTTGAATATAAAATGTTAGCAACTCATGCATTGGATGCTTGGTCTCTAGCTAGTAATGTTATTTTTGTAAGGTTCTGAAAACTCTAGGAAGTAGGACTTAGTTAGAGAAAAATAGGTCACTGGAAGTATGTCTTTTAAGGAAGTATGCCTTTTAAGGGCCCACTCCTCTCTTCCAGCTTCATATCTGACACAGTGTGAAGAAGTTCCTCTACCACATGTGCTGACTGATGCACATTCTGCCCTAGTGCATCAGCGCATCAGCGTGGACAGAAACCTCAGAAACCACAAGCCAAAAGAAATCCTTCCTCCTTTAAGTTGTTTCTGACATGTGTTTTGGTTGTAGTGATGAAAACTGACTGACTGAATGAATGAATGAATGAATGGCCAACTAATAACCAATGAACAGGAAAGCAGCTCTCCTGCCTTTCATTTCCTCACTTTCTTAATGTAAAATGTTTGTCTTGTGCACTTCAGGAAGAATCTGGCCAGTTCTAATTTTCACCTTAGTCATTCTATGATGCTCCAGAATTCACAGAAGGTGCTGGGTGAGGTAGGTCTGAGGATCTAAAATGTATGGAAAATTCCGAAATAACATCTGCCTTGTATGTTTCTGCCATTGAGATCATTTTGTCAGTGAAAATTATAATAATATGAATGTACTCTATTTAATATGTTACAGGTAACCAATGGATTTCATTAAACATAAAAACATACCTCTGAAGGAAAAATATGACTTCCGTGTCAATAAACACCAAACATATAAGGACTGAAATATTTATCCCAGGGTCCAATAATTTGGAAGACATCTCTTGCCATGGATTTAGAAAGTTCATTGTTGGCATGGGTGAGCCAGCCCTGAGGATGTGAGCATGGGAGAGCTAGTCCTGGCACTATGGACGATGGAGAGATGTCCTCTGTCCCCCTTGCCACTTACTACTTACCTCAGGCAGGAGAGCTGGCTCTGCTCCTCATAGGGTTCTGCACTTGGGAGATGTGGCCCTGCACCTCATCTGGGCAGCACAATAGAGCTGCTGGCAGGGGTGCAAGTGAACCAGCCCCAAGGGAATGAGAGTTAAGAGAGCTGGCTCTGCCTCTTGCTGGTTGCAGCATTGGGTGAGCTTGCTCAGGTAGTGCTGGAGAGCTCGCCCTAGAGGTGTGGATGAAGGAGAGCTGGCAGGCTGACCAGCTCAGCTACCACCCAGACTCAAATTCAGGGCTTTGAGTTGGCCCACCCCAACATCTACCCCATCTATGAACTGCTGGGGTGCACGATGGGGCTAGTCCTGTAGATCCAAAGCTTCAAGATCTCCATGACACAGGGAAACAAAAGCATATCCATCTATGAGGAGCTCAGGTGAGGATCCACTATTGGTAGTGTAGCAGAAGCCAGAAGCCTTAAACCACATCAATATCTCATTGCAATAAACTTTTGCAAGTAAAAATGTGTGGGCAAGTGGGTACTCTATGGAACATACTCTGACTCACTACAGCTTCCACAGTGAGTTTTTTTTTGTTGTTGTTGTTTTGTTTTGTTTTGTTGTTTTGGTGGGTAGATTGCAAGGGCAAAGGGTGAGTACAAAGGGTCAGGGAGATGAGTGGGATTGGGGTACTTGGTGTGAAATTCACAAAGAATCAATAAAAAAGAAAGTGCATTGTTATGTATTTATGCAAGAGAAGGTTAGTTTCATTCATTATTTCTAAATTATACCCTTTCATGTGTGCCAGAAACGAGAAACGAGGCCATTGCTGACCCAACTATGGTCTCTCACAGGAGTAACTCCAAATTCAACAAGCTGGAATTCAGATATTTGAGAAAAAAGAGATGAAGCAAACCATGGTGTCATTAAAACAAAGAAAGAGCTCACCTTTCAGTGGGGAAATGAAAGGCCACAGTACAATTGATAAATACCACAAGCGAATATGGATTACATGTATGGAAACACAGAATTATTCTGGGTGTGGACAGAGAAGGGTTGGGGTAATATCATATTGCCATTGGACAATGAAGGATTAGAAGAGGCTTGTATGCTGAAGAATACAGGAGAACTGGAGTAATAGGTTGTGGTTGTTTTTATGCATAGACATTTGTGTGCTTGTGTGTGATGTATGTTCAGTTTAAGGGAAAGGAGTGATAAGGGATGAGATTAACACAGTGCAGCAAGATGCCAATTGTATTTGGATAAAGAGATTGGACTTTGTAGATATGCTGATGCAGACTAGGTCATATTCTTCGTAAGAGGATGGCTTAGCTGTCCAAGATGACCTTGTTGACATTGACTATGACTGATTGGGAAAGAGATAGTGATGGGGCTATTAGGTAGTCTACATCTCAGTGATAAGGATCTAAACCAGGGTAATCGATTCGGTAGGTAAACAGAGAGGACAAGATGGGGCCATCCTTCATAGGAAACAACGAATGATAGAACCAAAGAATTCTTTAAGTTCCTTGACATGCCTCTTCCAGGTGGATGGGGAATGCTGTCAACATTACAACAGAAACAAGGATGGGGAAGGCACTGAGAAACAAGCTGAGTTGGAAAATATCAGCATGGAGTTTTTCAAGTTATCAGTTACACGATAGGTCTACACAATTGAAATTATTAGGAGATATAGGTTGTATTCATTTTGTAATTTGCTGTAACAAATTACTATGAACTATCAATTTGTTATTTGGAAGCTTGAACTGAGTGAGAAAGTGTATCTTATGTCTACACGTGTTTTGCTGGAGTTAGGATCTCTTACGTATAGACTACCATCTGCAAATAGAGATGCTTTGCTTTCTTTTCCTAGTCATAGCTCTTTCAATTTTCCTCTTTTGTCTTATTATTTTAGCTAAGCCTTCATGCACTATATTGAGTGGAGAGAGTGGATACCCCTGTCTTGATTTTTGAGAGTCTTTCACTGTGCTTTGGCTCTTGTACAATCAGGAAGTTGTCTAGGCTGGCTGGCCAGGGAGCCCCAGAGAGCCACCTGGATCAGCTCTCCTAGCACTGAGATTGTAAACACGTGCTTCCAAATCATGCTTTTCAAGTGAGTGCTAGGGATCCAAACCCACCAGCACAGCAAGCGCATTAATGACCAAGCCAATAATTCAGGCTGGGATCAAGAAATTTGTAAAAGAAGAAACCATGCCCTCCAAGGGTTCGCACTTCTGAACTGGTGCTGTGAGCTGCCATTCACCTTCACTGGGTTTACCTTATCACTGGCCTACAATGTTAGCAAAGACAGCAACCCAGCATATGAAGCAATTGTCCAGGTGTCATTTGCAAGCTGCTGACTTATTTGCTCTCCGGTATTGAACTCTTCCTTAACAAACTCTGAACTCCTGGTTTGACTCCCACGTCTAACTCTAGACAATATTCAGGAACATAACCCTTGACCTCCCTTATCAGAGTCCCAGTTGCCTGCCCTAGAGTTCTGACTTCTCAGTTCACTGTGAGATCAGTGACAGCAGCCTTCATGATCATTGGGGACCTTCAACTTTTAGCATTTGTTTACACTTTTCCTTGGGCCCCTTGCTTATAAAACATATCTTTGAATCTGGTCTGATCTCTCTCACACACACACACACACACACACACACACAGTCTTTTTTTTTTTTTTTTTTTTTTTTTTTTTTTGAGGTGGAAACAGAGAAAAATTCCTAGTCATACTGGATCCATGGGCTCAGTTGCAAACACTGTGAAAATGTCTGTCTGCCATCTAAGGGCAGAGTGAGATACCCTATTGCAATCATTTCAGAACCATGCAGAATTGAAGAGCTCAGTTCCCAAAAGAATAAGGGCCTGTTGTAGCCACAAGAAAGACATGGAGGGTGCTGGATGGGCAACAAACAGCTAGCACTGAATGTTGGGAAATTAAACCATTCCACTGACCTACCTTTTCTACAAGAGAGACTATAGGACTCCTGCAGTGTTGTTAAGAACAAATAAGTTTGTTCAATTAGTTTGAGAAAGGCTAACTAAAAATTACTCCTTTATATATGCACATGACAAAGAATGAATCTGATTCCCTAATACCAGATGCAAATGTAAACAAAACAGATACAAGGGGAAAATGCCCCTACAACTCATAGCACAGTGCTTGGCACATGGAACAGATTCAATAAACAATTGTTAAATTAGTGCATCGTGTGAACTGGTATGTTGAAAGCAGCTGTCTCCATCTCTAACTTAGAAGTGGTTTTGCAGGTGTCAGGGAAGGTTATTTGTTTTGTTTGTTGTAACACAGACTCTCACTATATATGTCTAGCTGACTTGCATTGAACTCAGAGATTTGCCTACCTCTGCCCCTTGAGTGCTGGGATTAAAGGTATGTGCTACCACGACTAATCTGCTTTTTGTTTTCAATGAACTTTTGATTTTCTTTTTCTTTCTTTCTTTCTTTCTTTCTTTCTTTCTTTCTTTCTTCTCCTCCTCCTCCTCCTCCTCCTCCTCCTCCTCCTCCTCCTCCTCCTCCTCCTCCTTCCTCTTCTTCCTTTTTTTTGCATACCTGGTAGTAAAAGTTTAAAATTTAGGATTCCAAGACAGCATGTTGGAAAGCCCACTTCAAGCTCACATACAAGCGTTAGGAAACTTTTCTATGGTCTGACCAAGGGCTGAGTAGAAAGCTGACAGTTTGTGGTTTCTGACCCCACAGTAACTTAAGTCAAAAGTTTTTGCTTGGACAGGGTTTCTCTATGGAGTCCTGGCTGTCTTGGAGCTTGCTATGTAGATCAGGCTGGCCTCAAACTCAAATTTATAGATAGGGTAGATGTTAGGGAGAGACTCAGTCAAAGCTCTGGAATGGGCCTGGGTGCTGGCTGAGTTGGTCTGCCTGCCAGACCTCCTGCACCCTTGCTACCAGGACCAGCTCTGCAGCTTCTCTGCACCCACACAACTGCATGGCTGATGGTATCTTCCTAGTGCTGCAGCCATCTCTGCCCGGCCTTAAGAAATCTACATGGCTGTAGGCTGCAGCCCAGACAAGGGCCATCTGGCTTTTGATGGTAACATGTGCCCCAGACACGGACACAGACCCCTACTGCTGTAGAGTCGTGGAACTAGACATGACCCTCAGTGGCAGCATGGATGGGTGATTTGCCTATGGCCTCAGATGACAAGGCAGGCTACTCATCAGGCTGTTCCTGTCTCCAGATCTGCCTCTCTTCATAGTGAACAAACCTTTCTACTTCTCCCATCTCTCCCTCTGGTATCTGCTCGCTGGAGTGGCTCCCACACCCACTGCATCATCAATGAATATCTTCTTTTGAAAGTAGGATGGTTAAATGTTTGTCTAATCCAAGGAGTCCAAAGGAAATAAATCCTTGGCACAGATGCAACACAGAAAACTGTAATGTAACAGAGTTTTCCAGTCTCATGGTTGAACCACATCTACCTGGAGAGATAGCAGCAAGGGCAATGATGAGAAGTAAACACAACGGGACACGTCAGTCAGCTGTGGTCTCTACTCTGCAGGCCCTACTCTTCCTCCTGGGCTAGGATGCAACTCTGGGAGTCATGGTGACTTGGTGTTCCTTTTCTTAACGGAAGAAGGCGTGGGCCCACCAGTATTTATGTTTGTTACTAGTTCTATTGATGGACAGTGTATTCAACATTGCCCACGGAGCAAGGACAGCAACTGCCTTTCCATCTCCAGTTCTCCTTTCTTCACAGAGCCCCAACCACTCGGCTTCTCTGCATCTTCTATCTCTCCCCCATCTTTCTCTATTCTTTCTCTCCCATCATTCCACCTCCTGCTTGCTTGCTTCCTGTCTGCATCCAGACCCAGCCTGTGGTCCCAGTTCTCACATACCTAAGCTCTTGGAGAACGTCCCTCTGTTCTCATCTGAGATGCAGTGGATTCCCTGTTCTGTAGCACCATCAGAAACAGGTTGATTTTAGATAGTCCTGGCTATAATGAACATTTTTAACAGAGGTAATACTTGGCATGAAACTTGGCTCTTGAAGTGAGAAGAAATCTTAGGTTGTCATGATTAGTAGCTCCTCAGAGGGCCACACTACATAAAGAGTATCTCTGATAATTTCATGGGAGACAGTGTGGAGGAAAACAATGGCAAAAGATCCCTTAGAAAGAGAAGTGACAACAATTTTCAAGGTTTCAAAACACAAGAAAACGCTTAAAGCCCATTAGAACAGTTGGGGGTCTATGCCTTTAATTTCAGCATTGGTGTGATGAAGGCTGAAGCTTCACAAGTTCAAAGTTAGCCTAGGCTATATAGTCAGATCCTGTCTGACAACAAAACAAAAAAGCAAGAGTAAACAATAAAACTAATCAAGGAAATCAGACTCTTTACAACTATTCTCCTGTTCATCTTTACTCTTCCCCTATGAAGAAATATGCCATATTGGAAATGGAAATTTGAATTTTACTCTTTCCTCTCTATCTCCAATAAGCACATCCCCTTCACTTATGCATTCATCAAATACTCAGTGAGCCCCTTCTGCATTCTAGGCACAGTACTTGACTCTGGGATTGTGGTCATAGACAAGGCAAAAGCTCTCACTCTCAGAGAGTTTATGCTTGAGGTTGGGGTATGATAAATCAATTACAAGAATAATTTTTTAATGAGGATGAGGAATAGGATTATAGCTGTCACAACTTATAAATAAGAACAAATCATAAGCGTGTATAGTGCCAAACGTTATAGAAATTTCAAAAGACCAAAAGAAAAATGGAACCTGTAGAGTGCGAGTCTGGGATGATCTGTTCACAGGGGGGTGACAATAGATCCAGTCTTAAAATGGCTTTAAGGGCAGAGCTATTCCTGCAGAGAACAGAGCAAGGTACTAAGCCTAGAGGAAGCCTGTGGTGTCCAAGGGACAATAGTGACCCGTGTAAGAGGGGAGAGCCAAGATCTACAGCACTAGATCATCCTGGACAGGACAGCAAAGGGAGCTGCTTTGATTTTTACTCTGCATGCCCTGTAGCTGTGGCTAAATCATTCCATTCTTATCATCAAATGATAATTATGAGGGGCACGCTGCAGCTGAATGGCTCCTAACTTCTACCATGCTGCATCTAACTCTGTGTAATTCAGGATCTGGGGAGATACCTGGAACTTTCAGAAGGGAAATAGGTAGATAAAGAGAAATTCAGGGGCATAATAGATACATTTGCACTTTAAGGGGGGGCTTATTTTGCCTCTCTACCTCAGAAGGTTAAGCGTATGTTTCCTTGGCCTCTCCTACTTGGGCAGGACATCATGGTATCAGGAGCATGTGACAGTCAGGGAAGCAAAGAGAGGACAGGGGCCAGGTACAGCCTTCAGAATGGCCACTTCTAAGTGGTATACTTCCTCCAGAAAGATCCCACATTCTGCAAGTCTGCAGCACTTCTCCAAAGTGTGCAACTGCCTAGGGAACAGATATCAGACACAACTCTGGAGGGACAGTTCATATTCAAAGCATAACGGATGCCTTAGAAGACATGCTTTGTCCCTAGGGTCTAGGTATGAGAGTGGGTAACTCAATGCTTCAAACGCCTGGGAAACCAAGACATAGTCTCCTTCTATTTTTGTTTTTATTTGTGAGGTACAGAGCTTCTTTTCTTTTCTTTTCTTTTCTTTTCTTTTCTTTTCTTTTCGTTTCGTTTCGTTTCGTTTCTCTTCTCTTCTCTTTTCTTCTCTTCTTTTCTTTTCTTTTTTTCCCTTTTTTCTTTTCTCTCTTCTCCCTCCTACAGCATGCCTCTCTTACTTCATACCAATGGGGTACAGGGAAAGCTCGGGCTTAGGGGTCAGGGGCATGTGAGTTCAGCATCTCCCATCTGTTTGTAAATCACTAGGTGAGTCTTGCCAGACCATTCCGGGATCTGGACTTCCAGACCCTCATCTGGGACCATCATCAAGATTCCTCCTGGAACACAGACTCTGTGATTCTATTACGTTCCTCCCGGCCAGAGCAGAGGAAGGGTCAACCTCCTGCACACAAGCCCACCCAACTGTCCTAGAGCAATAAAGCAATTTCCTTGGAAATGGTTTAAGAAGAAAAGTCATGAGGCTCTTGCAGAATATGATGAAACCCAGTCCTGGCTGAATATTAAGTTAGAGAGGGGTCTGTGACTCGGTGAGGGTGGAGGTTGGCGGGGAGGCGGGGAGGGGGGGAAAGAACCGAAACATTAGGAGAGAGAAATTTTAATTGCGATTGTTTGGCCCGTTGATCTTAGGCAAAAGACAAGAAGACCCAAAGCAGCCTCAAACACAGATATTTGAAAAGCAGACGGCTGGGGGATGGTTTGGTTTCTCCTCCCTTCTGAGGCTGTTTGAGGAGCGGTCTACAGCACTGACAAGCACGGGTTTTGGAGGCCATTGAAAAGTTTTGGGTCTAAATAGGGTAGGCAGCTTGGCTCAAGCGTTGCTAAGGAACACCTGGCAACGAGCAACAATAGGCCTTTTAGAGAATCCGGGGCAAACAGTGACCGTGGTAATGGGGTGGGCTTAAGGGTCTCCTTGCAGGCTGGGCCCCTCCTCTCCTCACACTGGGGCCTGGGCACTGGGCTATGTTCCGGAAATTCCCTGCACAAAGCCCCATTCAGTGGGAGGAGGGCCAATGCGTGTGCTGTGCAGGGGAGTGGGGGGTGGAGACAGAGGGAGGGAGGGAGCGGGGGAGGGGGTGCCAGAGAAGGCGCTGTACTGCCAAAAAAAAAAAAAAAAACGGACACTGTGGGCCCCGCAGTATCATTCCACCCAACCCTCTCAAGTCTCTTTCTTCTCCTAAAGACTAAAAGAGGCACAGAAAGTGCTAAGTTTGTAAAAGAGGCTGAAAAGATTCAGAAAAAGTAGCATAAAAGGGGCTGGGAACGCCCAGTGAATTTTGAACAGAGAGCAGAAAAGGGACCCTAAAAAGCAATTAGTGATGCTGCTTGTAAATGAAGAGGCAGCTAGTTTGGGGTGGGGAGCTGACAGCTGGAGGTAGGTGTGCGAAGCTGGGGGGGGGGCGGTTGGGGAGATTGGAGCAGGTGAGGAGAAAGGGATGGGGACAAGGGGGATGGGAAAAGAGAAGGTGGGTAGGAATTGGAGGGGTGGACAGTGGGGAGACCTTAGATACATCCTCCATTCTAGCCAAGTCTTTGCTTCCTGAGACTTGAGCTATGCAGCTACCCCACACACTTCGATTTTTGCCTTTGGGTAAGGCAGTCCCAGAAAAGCAAGGAAGGTTTGAGCGAGTGAGGGGAAGGGTGGGATCTTCATCTACAACCCCTGGGTCTGTGATAACCACAAAGGAAGTGACCCTCTCTCTGAGGTATCAGGAGTGAATAATAGATGCTCCAGGGAGTTGGGTGTCTGCCTGGGTTCCTGGGGAGGCTCAGATAACAGCCAGTGGAGGAAGGCAAGGGAGCCAACAAATTAGCGCTCTACAAATTCCACGTGCCCAAGCTGTATAACATTAGTGCTCAAACACCCTACTCAACAGCTCTAAAGATAATAATTTTACATTTCCAGCAGAATGTGCACAGTGACAATTATCTGTATTCCTACTGTGTCGCAGCATCAACCAATAATCAAGAGAATTATGTTCCAGTTGAAAGCAGATTTAAATAAACAGACGCTAAATGGGAGCCAATAATAGATGTACCAAAATAGTTCAGACAAGGAAGCAGCCATTCAGATACAAAGCTGTTTAATGAAGATGGCAGGAGGTACCCAGACCCCAGGGTTTACTATGCCCTGTCTGCAGCTCAGCCAGGACGACACAATCTAGCTGTCTCTGTAGACTTAACCAATGTGCTGTCTTCTACCTCATCTCCCTTCCTTCAGCAGACTCTGACTATTTATCATCAGCTAGGAACATTTGGGCATCATCATCAAAATCATTAAACCTTGTCATTAATTAACATTTGCATCCCTCTGCTCAGGGTTAAAATACGGTCACGTTGGCCTTGCAGGGGACAGGGGAGCAGTGTCAGATTCTTAAAAGTAAATTAGTGTCATTTTTACTAGAAGGGGGGATGAGATACTGAAGAAGCAGAGGAATGGAAGTTCCTTAAACTGCCATCAAATCAGTGGTTCTCAACCTGTGGGTCGAGATCCCTTTGGGGGTACCATATCAGATATCTTGCATATCAGATATTTACATTATGATTCATAATAGTTGAAAAATTAGTTATGATCTAGCTAAGAAATAACATTATAGTTGGGTGTCACCACAAAATAAGGAACTATCTTTAAGGGCTGCAGCATTAGGAAGGTTGAGAACCACTGCATTAAATCATCTCGTGTGGCAGAAATTATTACTCCATGGGTCACATATGATCTCAGTTCTAGGAATCTGGATGGTCACTGTTCTTAAAAAGCCCCCAACTGTGTAGGGAGGAGATAACCAGGAGATTTGTGTCAGTTAATAGGCATCCATAAATGTGCAGTGAGAAAACAGGAATGGGCTCTAGCAAGTTAGGTAAAGGAGATGCCAGAGAGAGACAGCTATACCCTGAGAGTTAAGTATGCCCTGGAAGGGAGCCTGGCTGGCAGATATGTTCAGAGAGCCTGGTTGGTTCGAGCCACTGTACTTCTTTGGCAAGAAAGGCTTCAGGATAAGATGTTAGAAGACATTTGAAACTAGAGGTGTTGGAAAACTAATGGTGACCAAAGGAAAGTCCTGATAGTGCTCTTGAGACTAGGGTAATGGCAGGGCAATGAACAGGCTCTTCATCTTTAATCTCCTGTTCCCCCACGATGGGCTTTTATTAGCAGTACTCATTTGCACTCTTGCTCAGTCTTGTTAGTATTATTATTTCATGTTCTCTGCCTGCTCATTCATCTTTGCCCAGCAGTGTGGAGTTGGGCTCCATTCTCTCCCATTTTGAAAGCAGCTACTCTTCTGACCTGCTCTTGACCACAGGAGTCTTTCCTTCCAGCTCTGGGTGCCCAACAATGAGGCTATCCAATTCTGTATACAATGATAAGCTGTTGCTATTTCTCCAAACATAGTCCCTGTTATTTGACTGCCCAGAGCCCTGTGGAAGATAATATATCTGAATGTATACGTTCAGCTAAAAATAATTGTTGGAGGAAAGAAGCAAGAAATTTTAGAGATAAATTAATGTGTATGAACACAAACCAACATTTAAGCCAACTTTGACAAAAAATATATTAAATCCTTTCTGAGAGCTAGGGAAACATTTGTTGTCTTCAGAGATTAGTAGAGTGCCTGCTGTATAATATAAACATTTACGATCACCTTATTATCTAAGTTAATACATAATGTACTTTCTGCAATGCCCGATAAACTACTCTTCCCATGTGTTTTGTAATAATTCAAGGTATGGACAAGGTTTACATCAGTCTACCTACATATGTATAACAATATAAAGGATAACATGTATAGGTGTGTGAAATATATCATTGCAACATATAAAAAATACACAGTAAAAATATCCACATTTGTAGTCACCATCTTTTCAGGACCACAGACAGCTCAACATATTATCCTGCTCAGTGTATTTAATTTCATGGTCAAGAGTAAAATTAATGTGTATTTTAATTTTCCAATCTTTACAGTCAATTTTGTATATTTTCTCTAAAAGAAAAAAAAAACCTGCCACATTTGAGAACAGTACTTCATTAATTCATTTTGTCAATTTTCTTTTTGTTCTCCAATTTTAATTACTCAGCACCAGGACTGATAAGATCAACCAAGAGAGAAGTTTCCCTTATGGCCTCCCTTCAAGGTGGCCTTGGCATACTGGAACTGAGGTTGAACTTGCTTGTAGAAGGAAGATGTGGAAAAGGAAGTCTGCAAGAGATCCAATTAAGATTACCTTCCCTGCCACAGCCCTGTGAAGGTTCTGTGCCACAGTGGAGGGGAGTGCCAGGGCCAATAAGTGGGAGAGGGTGAGGTGGCAGGCATGGGGAGGGGGGAGGCAACAGGGGTTTGTTCTTGTTGTTTTTGTTTTTTGTTTGTTTGGTTTTGGAGGGGGAACTGGGAAAAGAGAAATTTACATATAAATAAAGAAAATATCTAATAAAAAAAAAAGATTACCTTTCCTTTCAAGTTTAGTGTAAACTGAAGAGACATGGTGTGTAAATCCTCCTTAAGCCTCACTCCTGCGCTGGAGTTTCTCCACAGGTGCAGGTGGGGAGAGAGGAGGACCTTCCAGATGGAGAACTGTGGACAGAGCAAAGAAGGAAAGAACAAAAAATGTGACCCGAGACAGGGGATTGTTAGGTTTTGGCAAAGCAAGTTACATCAATCTGTTAAAACTCCATTGCTTTTGAAGGTAGTGCAAAGGGATTCAAACAATAGAAAAGAATTTGTTTAGCATATATGCAAATGTGCAGAGGATACAGTTTCAGGAACAGTACTCAAATTATGTCTTGTTGGAACCTCCTTCCTTGTCATTTCTAGGGTTGGCTGTTCATGCCATTGATTCTCAACTTGAGCAGCCATGAGAAGTCTCCATCTCCAAATCCATCTCCATCATCAGCTGAATGAAGATAATAGTAAAACATTTAAATTAGTGAGATGAGCACCGCTATCTTTAAGCTCACCCCTTTCAGTAGAGTGTCTCCTCAGAAAGACTTTAGTGAAGGTCCTCTACTGTTTCCACACAGCAGTCACATGCTTAGAGACTTGGACATATTGATTAGCTAGGCCTTAGTCATTTGTGAGCTAGAAAAGAACCACTTGACAGTAGGGAATGGTTCATTAAAGGGAGCCCAGGATGAATGATAGACAAGCCAGGAGGACAGATAGCCAATGCCAGGACAGACTGGGTGTCTTACATGACAGCAGAATTTTGTGGTAAAAATCTGGAGGCTGGAAGTCTAGAATAAAAGGAAGATGAAGGGAGATGTTCTGTGACTTTTTTTTTGCTGGGGAAACATGGCATACATATTCATCCATTCCAGATAGGGAACCCACAACTGGCCAAAGAAGGATTCTATTAAAGTCCAATTTGGTGAAACCTTTTTACTGGGGTTACTTACAGAAGTAGGGAACTACTAAATACAGCTGAATCAGCAATCCCACACAAATGCAGGTTCTAATCCAGGAAAGCTCTGATCTCCCAGCCTGACTTGCAGGTGGCTCTATAGGCCCAAGAATCTCCTCTCTGAAACCTGAGGGGTTCAGAAAAACCCTTCTGTTGATCACAGCACTTGGTTTTGCTCTTGGTTTTCCATCTCTCTTTGACCTTCTCTTTCCCCCCTCTGCCCATCCACAGTCTTGTGAAGCACCCAGGTCAGGGATGTTTGCTGCTTCCTCTGTGAAACACACATGCTGTAGCTATAGCTCTTCTCTTTGGGTATTTATTGAAAAGCACCTTCTCAGTGCAGCCTCCACAGAACATCTGATCCCTGGGACTGCAGCTTCCCCACCCTTGGCAAACCCTCACAGTTTCATTTTTTCCCCCATCGAAGCTAAATATCACCAAATGTCTCTTTGCTTATTTGGTCCATACACCCATCTTGCATTAAAATGTCAGCTCTGGGGCAGAGGGAATTGGTTTCACTTTATCAACTGGAATGGTTTTTATGAACGGGTGACTTCTAGAGTCAGCTGCAGGAGGGGTGGAGATAGACCAGGATCTCTCTCCTGGTGACAGGAAAAACACAAGATTGGAGTCAGCAAGCATGGGTATGGGGTCTAAGCCCTGGCAGTTAGTGAGAAGCCTGTTTTCATGTTATCATTGTCATCTGTAAGCCCTGCTTTTGGCATCCACGTGGTGTGAAGGGCACGTGGACAAACAGCAACAGTTTTGTCAACTGTGAAAACTAAGAGACATAAAAAGTCACAGGGGTATGTGCTTTGGTCCTATAAAGGATGGTAGATTGTGATGCTCACATTGAAGCCATTTCTAATTCATCCAGTGTTGTTTTACAGCCTTACTTATTATTAATTAAAGGCTCAATCTCAGCTCCTTATAACTTCTCTCTAGCTCTAAGCTAGCGTCTGGGTCTCATCTCTCCAGTTCTGGACCAGAGTCGGTAGTACCCATCATGCTCAACTTTGAGGGATGAGGATCACTGCTCGAAACCTGGCAATTTCTGCATGAATGAAAGTGAAGACGGGCCTATGAGCAGGAATCCTCTTTCCCAACTCAACTCCTCAACTAAGACCTTTGCTCATCTCTTATCAGTCATCTCAGAAACACAGAATTTATGTGCCCTGAGATGTTGGTCAGTCATTTTTTTCCCTTTTTAATTTTTTGTTTGTTTATTTTGATACAGGATTTCTCTGTGTAGCCCCTGGCTGTCCTGGAACTAGCTGTGTAGATCAGGCTGGCCTCGAACTCAGAGCTCTGCCTGCCTCTGCCTCCCAAGCACTGGGATAAAAGGTTTGCACCACCGACTACTCAGTTCATTAATTCTTTTTGCTTGAGCTAACACCATGTTGACTTTGTAAGCATAATCTGACACACACGACAGTTATAAACAGTGTGCCTTTCCACTCCTTCATTTCAGTGTATTCAGTTTTAGGTCTCTGATAGGTGTCTGCATGCTTTGAGGAAGGGCTGTTCCTTTTACCATCATAGCTTGTTGTCCCCAAAGGACATAAAAACAGGGCACTGTCATGGATACAGGAGAAAAGATGCCCTACATATGTGATGGTACAGTAGAGTATTAAAAGTCTAATTTCAACCGTTTCTCCCAATTAAGGCTAACTTGCCTGTGATTCCAGTTTCCCAGTTGAAATGAACGTCTAGCGGTAATTGGACCACAGAGCTATTAACTACCGTACTTCAATCTGCAAAGAATTGTCTTTGTTCAATTAGGAATCTACATTTTCATGCCAGTCTTCACAGATTATTTTGAATGGAGAATGGACTCTGATTAAGAGCTATCCTTCTTAAAAAGAAAAGGGGAAAACAGAAAAACTAAACCCTACCCCAGCAGCCTTCAGTCCTTGTCCTGTCCTGGTGTTTGTCTCTAATAGATAGAGAAGCATGTCATATAAATGTCTTTTTATAAAAGTAATATCATAGAAGCTATCGTGTGACCTTTAAAACAGTTAACGCACTCATGACTGAGCTTGGAAGGATGTCAGTTTCTCCAAGTCCTTCCATTAATTTGTTACGTGATAATGACTGGGTTGTATATAGAAAAATATCTGACTCCCACTTAGTTTTGACATCCTTATAACTATGTACTCTCTTTGGGGCTTTGAAAATGTGACATCATATGGAATTTGCACAAAGAATAATTAGGCATCCTTTTCTATCTTCAGCAGAGGAGAAGAATAAAGTTCAGGAGTTTATGTGATTTTTCTCACACTCCACCAGTGAATCATTGATGAAATGAAGGTTAAACTACATCTATCTGCCTCCCTCAGACCAATTTCCCTCATATATCAAGTATTTTTTATCTTATTGAATCAATGAAGCTAGAAGACAATAACCTTCTAGTGGTAGGTTACTATAGGAAGAATTCTAAAAAATATGGACTCCCCAGATCTGTGCTCTAGCAATTCCAAAAATGCCCTGTAGTTATATTTTTAATTAAAAGGAAGCGATTTGTGAATTATTAAAACATGTTACCACAGCGTCAACTTCTTCTGCATATTGTATTTGTGTGTATGTGTGTGTGTGTGTGTGTGTGTGTATGTGTGTGTGTGTGAGAGAGAGGGGGGG